>OAMR01000790.1:136099-176337 GCA_900205405.1 Echinochloa crus-galli
CCCCCCCCCCTCCTCCGCCTACACCTCCTCCATGGCAGGGTCCAGACAGTGCAGCCAAATCCATGGTGTGGTGTATCCATGCGGGCAAAAACTACGGAGGAACTTAGAGACACGGATCTGCACCTTGTAGCGGCACGGAACTGATGCCATGGCGCAATAGCCCCTTCCTTCTCAAGACCCATTTCACTTTCCCCTATCTTCTTTCTCGAACCATTAGGTGGTGTATCGTCCTTCTCTTCTCTAGATCTCCCCCTTCTCTTCACCCCCCTCCTCTCCTCCGCCTACACCTCCTCCATGGTAGGGCCCGGGATAGGGCAACCAAATCCATGGCGCAGTGGCGTATCCATGCGGGCAATAACCATGGAGGAATTTGGAGACACGCAGATCTGCACCTTGTAGTGGCACAAAGCTGATGTCATGGCGCAACAGCCCCATCCTTGGTGTGGTGGCTAATCCACCTCGTCTTCACCAACACAACAATCGAGCTCCATGGCACAACGATGGAGGTGACCCCTGTCTATCATCCTCGAGCTTTGCAACAACGTCGTAGGTATGTGAATCTCCTCTTCTTCCCCCCTCTTTCTCTTTCTTTCTCCTCTCTCATCTCACCACCAAAAAAACAACAGATAAGGAAGGGGACACAACGGCTTTGTTTGAGGGGGAGATGTGTGGATTGTTTTGTTAGAGCCGATTCCCTTAGTGTTGTATAAATTTATATTGCTTCTTTTTTTTAGATTACACAGTACAACGCAGATGTTCACACACGCACGCACACTCACCCCTATGAATACACATACGCAAACCCTACCCCTATGAGCACCTCCGAAGGACTGAGCAGAGCACCGGCAGATCTGGAGATTCCCGAAGTCACCATTGGCACCTCGTTGTCGACGGGAACGCCGCTTACCACTTAACGCATAACGCCGGTAAATCCTAGTAAATCCCAGGAAAAGGTGCGAGCACCAGGATTTGAACCCTGATGGGAAGTGTCCCGCTGGACCATCCTACCATTGGACTACAAGTCCAATCGTAAATTTATATTGCTTCCCTTAGTGCTATTATTATTTTTTTGATAATTTTCTCAGTGCCATAGAGTAAAACTTGTCCCTTGTATACCATACCCATTATCATCTGTTAGATATTTGACGAGTCGTCACCTAGACACCCAAACCATGATGTATAGTTGCCATTTTACCATTCACTCTCACACTCTTATCCTCTCTTGTGCATATAAGGGAAAAAAATTCCACTCCATAACATTGAGTGAAGACATATGAATTTCTGTGGTATGGAAGGAATTGGCTGTTTTTTATGCTTACAAAAAATAGTATTAGGAAATGCGATCAGTAATCTTCTAGAGACAAACAAAACAGCCTTCATGACCAAACATCTCCATGGTTGCAAGTTTAAGGTTGGAATAGAAGGTGCAATATGCTGGAAATGATCTAATTCCTCATGAGCAAACAAAACAACCTTCAAATTTTTCATTGAGTAATAATAATTTATACTCGTGAAAGTGCCTCTAGCATAGTGGTTAGAGCACCTGAGTAAAATGTAGGCCGTTTAACTTTTTTGACTTTAAGTTTGACCGTTCGTCTTATTCAAAATTTTGTGTAAATTATCATATTTTTTATGGTGGCTTGCTTTATTAACAAAAAACTTCAAAATGCCTTAAATTTGAATATATTTTTATAAAATTTTTGAATAAGATGAGCGATCAAACTTGTGATAAAAAAGTCAAACGACCTATATTTTAGAACAGAAGTAGTACAAGCTAATTAAGTACTTGTACAACTAATTCCTATTGAATGGAGGCTCCTGGCCCCTCTGCATTTCAGCTGAAGCTCCGCCACTGGTTGCTTTGTGCTGTCCACTCCGGCGATGCCTTCTTGCGTAGCCAGTAGCCTCACGCCCTCGGCATACGGACACTGGGTTTAGATGGAGGCCACGGGCGGGGGGTATCGATTTGGCAGCGGCATCACTAGAGTCGCCGGTGACGGTGAGAGAGCTGGTGCGTGGCGGTAGGTGAGGTTGGCAGTTGGGGCGCAAAAGATTCAAGCGCGGCGGAAAAGAGCCATCGGAGAAAATGGAGCGGGGGAGGCAAAGGTGCGGGAGAAGAGAGCAGCGAAGACATGGCCTCTATTCTTTTGGAGAAGATAACGGTGGAAATTTGGTTGCGCATCCAGTAGCCAGAACTGGTCGACTGAATGTCCAAATTTCAGCCGCCTCGACGAAAATGCAGCGCCGCATCGCCGCCTCCACTCTTCGAATCCGCTGGCTGTCGATGATCATATGACAGTAAGTCATGCTTTGCCTCGTGGAATCACGATATGACCACCCAGTACTGAGAAACAAACGACTCTTTTTTTTTTAAAGATGAAACAAACGACTTTTGAAGAACTCAACTTGTCCAAATGAAGCACAGGCAACATGCAGTTTTACCTCTATGCGCATATTCGTATGCTCAATTGCTCACATGTGTAAGAGACGAATGAAGAAACTGCAAACCGGAAGATATCGCAGCAAAACATATGCCATGGACAGGCTTTCATCAGCCATCACCACAGGCTACCCCTAAATTCAGCAAGCCATCGATCCAGGAAGCTCATGCAAAAATACCTGAAGAATTCACTAGATTAAATAAAGAAAAATAACAGCCACCATCCCTAACTGTCTTCGTCTAAAGAGCTACATGTACCGAAAAAAAAGGGGAAGGTGAACAACACGAGCAGTACAACATTTTAAGGGGGAGGGATATTACTAGCAATCCTAACTCCTGTACATATCCTTCAGCTAGTTGCCCTGATCCTGCATCAAGGACATAAGCCTCAGCTTCGAGTACATATCAAAAGAGGCATTGGAGAAGTCAGCCAGCGCACGGAACAGCTCTGGCAGGTGCGCCTTCAGGATCGACAGGGACTTCTCCCACAAATAATATCATAAAAACTGGTGTGGCTACAAGATCATTTTCTCATTTAAAAGAAAGTAATAAACCAAACAAAGCCAGCAACAGTATGTAATGCCACTGATACCATAATTACTATCCATGCATAGCAAGTCAGGTTAGGCAATAAAACTGTTGATGCTGTGGAGCAAGCCCAACATTGACTGATTACTAAATGGGAAACGAGTGCTTGTGGTACCAGTCCTCGAAAGCCCGAGCCTTTCGCGCATATTCCCTGCGAGTCTGCTCGCAGATCTCCTTCTGTTTCAACTCCTCATCTTGAACACCTAATATAGTCTCCAAGACTGCTCGAAAACTGACAATGGCTGTCTTGGCAAGATCATCAGGCAACTTGGTTAGCTGCTCATTCCAGGCCTGAAGAAAGGCTTTGATAGGAGGTTGCTGCATCCTGGGTGGTGATGCTACTTTCTCCTTCAAGCTGCTCTCAATGGGTATAAGGTTCAGCTTCAACCAGCTATAGAGATTATTTATGTATTCCTTTTGATAGCTCATGAGGTCAGTAAAATTTGTGATCCACTTATCTACAATATCACGCAGCTGGCGCGTATGGCTGTGATGGTAATCACTTGTTTCAATATTGGAATCTGAAATGTCAACAGACTTCAGATGTAGCACAGTTTTCAGCTGGTTCGCGTGATGCATGTGCATGTCCTCCCACATTTTTGCCATCCTGAAATGATAACAGCTAATAAATATCATAAAAACTGGTGTGGCTACAAGATCATTTTCTCATTTAAAAGAAAGTAATAAACCAAACAAAGCCAGCAACAGTATGTAATGCCACTGATACCATAATTACTATCCATGCATAGCAAGTCAGGTTAGGCAATAAAACTGTTGATGCTGTGGAGCAAGCCCAACATTGACTGATTACTAAATGGGAAATGGCTACAGAAGAGTGCTGCATTAAGTATGCACACAGCTAAATAACAGAACAGGAAAGAAGCAATGTATTGGTGTTCTAAAAAGTAAGAATAAATCTGAAAAGTTATTTCTCACAATAATTAGCAATCTCATGCATGATAGGGAAAAAAACAATGCAGATAATTTACCTGTCCGCAAGATCCAATAGTCTCGGGTAAAGTTGATTATCACGGAGATGCTGAATTTCTGACACAGTTGAATCCATTGATTGCATATCAACTATGTATCTTGTATGCAGGTGGGTTACAGCAGCTTTTGTCTTCTCTAGAACCTCAATGGCAGCATTGTGTTTCTTTTGTCTATTTAACAAAGCAACCTTTCGCTGATACTCAAGCTTCATAATCTCACCAGCCTGTACCAATCAGGATAACTTTTAGCAACAACCAAGTGCAATCCACATAGTTGAAACAAGCATCAATGTCAAAGCTATGAATGCGCCTGGTCCTTCTGTAATCAAGCATAAATGCTTCGAAAAACCTATGTGGTACTACATTTTGTTTTAGATATTAGGAAAGATTTAAATAACCATATTAAATAAATCATATTGAAAAACATAGTAGCAATTGCAAACTTGAATTTTAATCCTTAAACAGATAGATAGAAAATTGGACAGGAAACCTCTGTGCACTTGATTGACCATATGATCCATTCCATATTACTTTGATTACCCACCATAATTGAAGTGTTCTGATTATTCAATACTAAAAAGGTGCACTACTGCATATTCCTTACTCCCGTGCATATATGTTTGTACTCCAGAATTTGGCATGAAAGACTATCAGTGGGTCTTCCAGAGTGCACCCAGAAGCATCATGCACATTTCAGGCACAAAGTCCTAAAATCACCTTAGGCACAAAGCATACATGCGCACAATAAATAGCATGCAGCAGCCGCAAATGAGGTCAGAGAGGCTGGACTGGCCCAATAGCCAAAAGCATTCCTCAGCCCACCTTCTCCCTCATCTCAGAGCCCAATAAAAAAACCCATGCCCTTGGGTACTACCAGACAAGGACACTTCCCGTCCGGTCCAAAGAAGCTGCCTTCATGAACAATTATAAGATGCTTCATCTTCACTATCCACCACCATCTTCATGAATCACTAATCCAGGACTCGAATAGTAGCAGCAGTTGCTGCTGCTACCTCATCATCTACTCTTCTTCAAGGCTCCACCCCTCTCATGCACCTTCCTCCTCTACCTGCCCTGAATGATAGGCATCGATGCTATCAACATGGCAGCAGCAAAGGGTTGAGGATAGAGCAGATCTGGCAGTCCCATTCACGGGAAGACCAATTCTAACTACTGGAAGCTCAAACCGGCAGATCCCGACAAAGAACGTCAGGCTTCTAGTGTGTGTGATAGCTGGGGCAAGAACTTCTGCATCATGGCATCTTGTACTTGGGGGAGCCAAAGGTGCACGCCTTGATGATGGCATTGTTTTGGGTTACACCTTGAGGCGCTACTGATGTGCTGCGCCTGTCTGAGTCAGGGCACAGACCTTTTGCACATTTAACTAGAGTAAGGCACCAAGAAGGGCAAACATTTGAAAACCAATACAGCAGAAAATAGGTTAAAATTGCAGGGACCAAGAAGGGCAAACATTTCAAAACCAGTACATACTAGCAGCACAAAATGGAAAGAAATTGCAAGTGGGCAAGACCAAATTATGCATGTTCTTCTATTTGGATACCAATTACTGTACTTTGAAATAAATGGAAAATTTTCTGAACATCCAAGTTTTCGTCTCTTTCAAATAAGTTGCTAAAGCATAATCTCAACAGCTGTAGAAATAAAATTTCGATTGAATTATCCTAAAACTTCCATAGAACAGGTCCAGAATATAAAAGTTAATATTGCTAGCTATAAGAAAAACTAAGTAATGAGATGCACCTTCACTTCATCATAGAGCTTTTTCTCCCATGCTAAGATTTTATCTACTACAGTTGCCAAGGTCTCCCATTCATCATTTTCAAAGTCATCCTTCCCATCATCACCATTTTGCGTGCCTTTGAAGGATCTATTCCATGTAATTATTTTCATGACTCTCGCAGAATGATCAATATGCCCTGTAAAAATGATTGTGAACATGGTTAAAAGAGGGAATATAAGTAGACAGCTATATTGCACTTGTATTTATGTACAAGTACAAGTGAGGTATGGAAGATAGTATTTTTTATCATTTGATCCTATATATAGCATAAAATTTAACTATTAATCAGCTGGAAAGTTTGTTTATAGATAATTAGAAGATAAGGTTAGTTACTTTTGTGAATTGCATTTGGATGCAATTAATCAAATGCTAGCAGTTGTTACATATTTTATTACATTGGATCAACATATCAGAATACATAATAAGATAATAAAAAGACATTTCTTACCTATGTAACTAGAGTTTCATTCATATAAAAAGAATGAAGTGCACAAGAAACTTTCTCTCTATGAAATAGGTTAATTTTTATTGCTCTAGGCAGCCAGTGGGGTGACGCCTAGTACGTAATCACCAACAGGCTAGAAAGAAAGCAGTTGCTGTGCAGGGTAGTGGCACCTAGTGCCTAGGCACAGCTCTAGAGGCTAGGCAGCTGAGTTTTGAAACAGTTGAAACAAAGAAAGCACACACAGGTGCTGAAGATGGCATCCACCGTCATGTGCCCAAAACACAACGGAATACAAAAATTGTCACAACGACGCCCGTGTACCAAGCATAGGCAGGTGACTCATGTTTGACCAAAATACAACAGAGGATAAAAATTGTTACAACAATAAAATGAAGAATTTCGATCTGTCACATGTGACCTGATCGAAGACAAAAATAGAGGTGCCTTTTGCACTCAGGAACCTCATAATGATGCGAACACCACGAGTTTACATGATTAGACATGTACTTTGAATGCCAAGTTTAGACATATGGAGTAGTTCTTAAATCATCCCTGCTCGTATGCTAAAAGAAATGCACAATGGTTTTCCATCATTGGTCACAATTAATATTTCGCATGTTAAGTATAAACCAAACAGGTAACACAATTATATGATTCCTGTCCACAATTCTATAATTTTTAAAGCACTGGCAGTTTTCATCAGCTATTGAAATTGAAAACATACATTGCACTCATATCAACACAATACTTTCAGTTCTGATTAAGTGTCTGTTTAAGAATTTGGTCTCTTCATAAGAAGATATCCTATACTTTGTTGTCAATTTTAGTCGCACCTCACTTCACACTTGATCTAGTCAAACAAAGCCAAGACTGAGGATTACACACAGGACAAACCGTATAAAAACATAAATTGTAGATTGAATTAGCTATACATCACAATGGAACTTGCACTCTAAGCACAGTTCACAGTTAGAATACACCACCAAATTGGTAACTTGCGCCTCATCATCATGACTTATCAAGATACACAGTAACACTTGGTAGTACAGAACAACAATGAAGCAACAGCGTGCCAACGATTGTGCCACAAACCTACATCACAAGCAGCTCCCTAGTAACTACAAAAACCTCTGTGCATCCGCATGTTACTGGTTTGTGAAATCCGATAGTGGAGTGTGGGGGCTCACTTGACTTTTGTGGCAACCCACCACCATCAATAACCTCCAAGACACTTGCTCTTGACCTCTATCTACCAAAGAATCCATCACATCACTATAGCCATCAGCAAAAAGGGTCAATTTTTATGACAAATCCACACCAAGAAACACAAAGCCCATCACCTGGGAGCCTAACGCATCCAAAATTGCATGTATCAGGGCAGAATCAAAACACTGACCTCGGTTGTCAACGAAATTGGAGTGGTAATGCATCCTGTTGGCCTCCAGAACCTTAGATACCTCACCAGCACTCTCTGACGCCTTCAAGAACCTCTCGTCAATCTCCGCGAGCACCAGGAGGAGGTCCACACGCGGCATCTCGGCGGGGGCTACCTTCCCTGCCTTGCCACCGCCAACCAGCGTGACCGGCGGCGCCGACTCAGTGTGCTGGTGGTGCGCCGCCTTAAGCTTCCCCTTACCCTTCTTCTTCTTGGACGAATTCTTCGGGGGCTTGGGTGGCAGAGACGAAGGCTGCGTGACCATCTCCGGCGTCCGAGGCTCCTCCTCAAACTCCTCTGACAGTGGCACCGCTGCCGGCGGAGGAGGGGAAGGAGGCGGGCGTGGTGGCGATGCCGGGACGTACTTCTCTCCCGGCTCAGGCATGATCTCGTCTTCATCGGGGGCGATGGAGGCCATCCCCTCGTCCATGGAGAAGAAATAGTCCCACGTATCAACTCCGGACTTGATCCCCGAGGAGGGCGGGGGAGGAGGCGGAGGCTGAGGAGTCACCGGCGTCTCCGGCGGCGGCGGCGACATAGGCGGCGGCACCGGCGGGCGGTGACGCAGCCGCTGCCGCCGGTCGTCGAGGCGCGCGTCGTCCTCCTCTTCCTCCTCCCTCTCCGCCGCTTCCTCGTCCTCCTCCCTAATAGAATCGGCGTGGAGCATGGCAGGGTTCTTGTTGCCGGCCGACGGCGGCAGGGGCATGCTGATGGAGCGGTGGATCTTCGCCGGCGACGGCGAGAAATCCGGCAGCGGCGGCGGCGGCGGCTCCTCGTTCTCGATCCGAGACTGCGCGCACCCCATCTCGTCTCCCCCGTCCTCTCCTCTCCTCCCTCTTCCCTTCCCCTACCTCCACCTCACCGCATTGCGCCCCCCAAACCCCACAGCGCCGAGCAGAGCAGAGCAGTGCGGAGCGAAGCAAAGCAGAGCAAGGCAGGCGGAGTGGGCGGGCGGGTGGATCTAACAATACGAGTTGTTGCGCTGCCCACCCTGCCCCTGGCCCCCTTCGGCCTTTGCCCTGCTGGTGCCCGCCCCGAGGCGTGGTGGCCGCGAGCGCTCGGTCGGCGTGGCGAGGGGCTCGGTGGGGTCCCACCCGGCGCGGCCCCCGGATCCCGCCTCCCCCGGTCACTGACACGCGGCCCCACCCAGACACGGGTCCGCCGCGTCAGGGACCGCGGCGGGCCTCGTCACGAGGGGCGGACGCGCGCGGTGGACCGCGGTCAGTGGTTGGCAGTGCACCCGCGCGGCCGCGCGTGCCGCGCCTGTGCTGCGTTTGTCGCCGTGCTCTCGCTTTGGGGAGGGTGGCGCGGCCGCTGTGCGTGGCTGCCTACTGCCTGGTGCCTAGCCATAGGCGGTAAATGTTGGGGATTTCCAGGGGGCTTTTCACGGTTTCGCCCGGCTCTGCTTTTCCCTCGGGGCCCGCGTGTCACTGGCGGGTGGGGCGGACGTTGCGCTGGCGGCTGGCTCCGTTTCTGTTGCGGGACAGCTTTGCTCAGGTTGGTCCCTTTCCTTTCTCACCGCTTTCTTTCCGTCGCTACGCTCCGTGTGCGCTAGTGCGCGTAAGTACAGGACTGACTGGCCCCACGTGACAGCCGCGGTGGGGGTGGGGGTGCGCGTGTTTCTTTGGCCCACACGTCGGCATCTGCGGGGGTGCTTTTCGGAAACGTGTGCTTCGTTTTCGCGGTGATTAGTTGCGTGATTTTGAAAAGAGCGGCGAGCGGGAGCGGCAGGTCCGTGCAACAACCCTCGGCCGCTCGCCGGAGCAGATGGCGCGATGGCGACTGCAGGAGACTGCCGAGTGCTGTTGGGAGACAGCGGCGAGCCGGCGACCAGGCGTCCTTGTACGGCGCCGGATTGGCAGCCAAATGACCCCCAAAAAATTCATACACTTTACTCCGTTTTTGCAAGTTACGAGCGTGATCTTTTATCAACTCTAAATATTGTTTGTGTTTTTACACTTTAAAAGAACAAAAAATGATTAGTTCAATAGAAAAGTTCACCTTTTTCCGACTTAAATATACTGGGTGTGTTTAGTTCCAAAAAGAGGTAGGGAAAGTTTGGTGAAATATACATCCGACATTGTAGCGCACTGTAGCATTTTTTGTTGGTTTTGACTTTGCCAAAGTTCTCAAAACCAGCAGTACTAGAGAAACAAGATAAGACGTTCAAGATTCAACATATCTCTCTAGGATTTTAAACGTCATCCCCCTAAAAAGGAGCGCTTGGGCCTCCTTTTATAGGGGCACCTGTGACATCCAAACTACATATTTACCCTTCCCCTGGGCCCTACCTTTACATTTGCTCGAGAGCTGATTCACTAAATTGCTCCAGGGACAGGGACGACATTTTCATTTACATGACGTGTGTCATTTGACCTCTACCTACCTTTTACATTTTGGATGTCAACCTACAATTTGTATAAACTCAACACCCCGCATTGACGATCGAAGGTGCAGGCTGAGTTCGCAAGTGTTCGACAAAACCCTCAGGACCTTCGCTTTATTTGTTTCCCCTCGTAACATCGTCAAACTGTGTCTTTACCTTCACACCCCTCGATGGGTTCACCTTCGTTCGGGCTCTGCTCTCCCATACCTTGACTATACTGCATTCGAAGGTCATCCTAAGCCTTGCTTTTCATCCTGACTTCAATCATTACCTTCGATTATCGAAAAACCCATTCTTCCCGGGGGAACCTTCTTCTTTAACGACGTCGTAACTTTGTTGGAGGTACGGCCTTTCCGAAATTCGTCACCCAACACTTTTCATTTGTTTGTGCTAAATATTGTCCTACCATGACCTAACTAGGTTCAAAAGATTCGTCTCGTCGTGTAAATCAAAACCATGTAATTAGTTTTTTATTTACCCACGTTTAGTGTTCCATGCACGAGGAGAGAGATTTGATGTAATATGTGAATAGTAAAGTTTGGAGAGAGAATTTTAGAAAATTTGGTGATTTGATGGGGAACTAAACACAGCCATTGTGAGAATCTACTTACATCTATTCTCAAATATATATTGTTTAAAATATATTATTTAGTTCACAAATAAATTAATTTATTTATACTGAGTGTTGTTTATTTAAAAACAGACACAATATTGCGAGTATCCAATACCTTATGAAATAATAAAGGACTTACTCTTGTCAGCCCTTGCGCTGTATTCTGCCATGGCGTACACCTTATCGTCTCCATTTGTCTTTGGAGGCTGATGCACGATCTCCAAGCCTCCAACTAATAAATCAATAGCCGATCTAGAAAGAAGCAAGTTCTCTTGGCGGTTCGTCTATACAACTACTCTTCAAGTGTTGAAGCAACCTACAGTCCGTCATCAACATCAAGCTAGAGTTTTTGTCTTAGATACAAGCTATTACGTAGAGACACTATCTTGACAACCTGTAGGTCCGTCATCAAGCTAGAGTTAATTTCTGAAGTGATGCACAACATAGCACAAGACTCCCCAGGCTAGCATCATGGAGTAGCCGTGGTTTAATGTTAATATCACATTTGAGTAATGTTTAGCAACTTGCATGCATTAATTCTTAAATAAGGCAGAAGTCTTTTTTTAAATAAAAAGAAGTTGGAGGTCATGTTGACGCTAAGGAAGACGATTGTACATGACAATTGACAAAGATAAGCTTGGAGTGGCGAGGGACTAGGACGCAGCTGGAAAAAAAATATCAAGGAACATGGCAGCCCATGTGACAATAGAAATATGCTCCGATAATTCTTTCTTTTCTTAATGTTATTCCATGCACCTGATATTTACCCCAAATATCCTAATAAGAGGGGAGTTCAACCCCCACCCCTACCCCATATAGTAGTTCGCCTTGCACCATCCTTTTCGGTACTTCAGCCTTCACCCATGTTGTTGTTTGGCCTCCCGGTCTTGCTTCAGATACATCATCAGCTGCTATCTCCACCAAGCTCCTTCACCATTAACTCGCCCTTCTTCCCTGGCCTTGCTCTATTTGAGGTCACATGGCCCGACACCATGACACCCCCATAGGGTTGGCCTAGGGGGATGGATCGCGAGCTAACCCCTTCTCGCACAAGCTCGTCCACCTATGTCTGAGTAGCAACAGTTAAGAGGAGGCGCCATTGGAATAGACTTTGAGAGGGATGGCCGAAATCAAAATAATCACCTTGGAGGAGTGTCAAAATCGATGTAATCGGTGTGCAGAGGACTTGAATCGTCTTGTGTTACCATCAAGGTTACTAACTCGGCGATCCCCTTCCTACAAATCTACCACTTGGAAACTCCTTATGAATTGTCGGTCCTAAGATCTGACAGTAGAGGCACCTTATAGTCATCGTGAAGGAACTGCTCGTCAGGGAGTCCGAAACTTTCTTCATTGACCATACAAGATACGGGGAGATCCTGATTAATATTTTATTAAAAAATATTACTAAGAAAATGCTAAAGATGGTCTGCCACGATACTTAATGGAATTTAACATAGTCATAATACATGGCATTTACATATTGATATGGTTTCTTAGTAGGTCAAGAGATTACAAAATCAATAGTACAATTTTGAAACAAAATATCTTTACTAGTATAACTAGTAGAAAAGAATTCAACAAATGAGAAACTACTACAACTTTATGTCTGAAGTACAACATCAAACACAAGAACAACACGAAAAAAATACATACTACACAACACGTATCCAAACATGAGTAACAATAACAAGTATCATCCAACATAAATATCCATAGCAAGGCACGTTTCATAGGGACAACTTATGATTTATTTGGATGGATGCCCCAGATTGCCTGGCCACATTTATATTTTTTTAATGTGGCGAACATTCTTAGGTACGGTGGCGGACCCAAGGCCTGGCGAGCCCCTCTTGGTGAGCGTCCACAATGATCTGCAGAGGTCAGTAGCCAGCGTGTGGTGGCAAAGAAAAATACCGTGAGGCATAGGTAGTCTACAACTATATTTGCCCAGGCTTCTGGAAATTTCTAGATCCGCCACAGCTTAGGTAGGTGTTTGCTTCGTGACCAGACATCCAGCACGTCATAGTTTGTCTAGTATCTAGTTCATTTCTAGTGGCTAAGCTCATCTAAGGTTTGGTGCTGAAATTGTTTGCCGCATTGCGGTAGGGCTAGAACTGCGGCGTGGCCCCTTACATCGTAGCTTGAAGTCGATGTGACTCAGGTCATCCCCAACCCATAGTGTCTAAAAAACGAGAGTAAGAAACTACGCATAGACACTACCTCTCCAACACATAGTTTTTATGATAAATGAAGAAAATAAATCTTCTCCAACCCTCTCTCATCTCTCTCCTTTTCTCATCCTATCACTCTTCTCTCTTCCTTGATTCTTGTGTCTTGTACGAGAAACTATGTGTGTCTTTTTTCTCATTAACTCTCTTGCCATGTTACCAAATTACTTATACGTAAGCTTAATTAATGCTATAAAAGTTATTCTACTAGGAGGGTTGGAAATTGCCTCAATAACTTTAGGAGCAACACCCTAAATTTTTGACCGGTGGTGGTGAGGCCGAGGGCGATGAGAGGGCGGAGAGCCTCCTCGGCGGCGTTCGAGGGGTCGCCGGTGAGATTAGCGGCCTCAAGCCCAATCCGCGGTGAGGGCTGGCCTCCGCAGTGGTGTTCCGTTCGGGGGTTGCGCGGGAAGTCCGGCAAGCCACGCGTTGGAAGAAGGGTGGAGCAGGTGGGGTGCCAGGATTCGCCGCGGTCGCGGGTTGGAGATAACAGGGCTGGAGGGCGGTGCTGGGACCCGGATCCAATGCGGGAGCCGGGGGCAATTCAGGAATTCTACGGCCAACTTTGGTATATTCCATCGGCATCTCCGGGTAATAGGGATCGAGATCGACAAGTGAGGTGTTCTAGGGTTAGGAAGGGTGAGGGGGTTGGGGGAAACTTGGTGTGTATTCGCAAGGAGCGCTTCGAGAGCTCGGATTTGGCGCCAGAGGATTGTTTTCCGGTGGCGGATAGAGACGTCTGGGATTGTTATCCGCTGAAGCTGGGATTTGCTGACCGAATCTGGGGTCGGGGAGAGAAGAAGTCCTTTGTTCAAGCAGTCAGCTCGATGGCAGGAAGAGGAAGAGGGGGAGGCAGGGGTGCGAGACCAAGAGGCCCAGAGGGGGAGTGGGATGGCTGGGGAGACTACCAATACTCGCCGCAGTTTGGGCCACCGTCGTTCTTCCATCATCCTCCGCCGCCCCCATTTGGGTACTATCCTCATCCGCCTTTCCTTCCCCCTCCTCATCAGCAACAGGGGCCTCAATTTGCCCAGCAAGGAAGGTTTAATCAGCAGCAGCAGGGGCAAAGGCCTAGAGGACAGTATCAGGAAGGTAGAGGAAGAAATCAGATGGCACAAGTACCTCAACCGAAAGCACATCTGGTGTCACAGGTGGGTCACAGACAAGATCAAAGCAAGAAGTCAGTTGAGGAAGTGGAGGTAGTAGAGCCTAAGCCTATGGAGTCAATTGGGAGTGACAAGTTTCCTCAGATCATCTGTTTCAACTATGGGGAATCCGGTCACTATAGCACTAGCTGTGGAAAATCCAAGGTCTGCTTTATCTGCTATAAGAAGGATCATGTGGCAGAAAAATGTCCAGAGTGGAGGAAGCCTCAGGCTGCGGCACAATTTTATGGTAGTGCAAACAAAGGGCTTGGGTTCTACCATATTGATGTTAAGGCTAGGGATGGCAGGTTTAGGCATTGGTCTGGGCTAGATAATTTTGGTATTTTCACAGTAGAGGAAGGAGAGCTGACAGAGGAAGAAATCCTGAAGACTTTGAGAGAGAGATGTGATAAGGATTGGAAATGGCAACTGATGAAGATGGAGGAGTATAAATATCTCATTAAATTTCCACCTTACAGAAGAGTTGAGACTATTGGGTTTGGGAGAGCTACTTACTTCTACTTGAAAAAGGATTCGGTGATGGCCTCAATTAAAGTTTGGGATGGAGATATTGAACCTGTGGGTCAGTTGGTGCACAGCTGGGTGCAAATCAGGGGGATTCCTCCAAAGTGGAGTGATTGGCACACTATTAATGAAGTGGCATCAAGCCTGGGCAGATTAATGGAAGTGGATTGGCAAACTCTCTTCTCAAGTTTCTTCAGTGTCATGAGAGTCAAAATCTGCTGCTAGGACCCCAGTAAAATTCCTGTACAAAGGGTGATGGAGTTAGATAGTCAACTATTCCTAATTAACTTCAAGGTAGAAGACTGTGTTCAAGATAGGGATAAATCTGATGGTGGTGAAGATGGGGATGAGGGAGGTGATGATCTGGATGAGGAGGATTTGCTGGAGGATGAGCTGCACAAGGACAAGGAAGAGACAAAGGATGATAAAGTAGGGAGTAATTCCAAAAACTTGAGGGAAGGTTCTTCTGGAGGGGTTTCAGTCAATGCTAAACAACACACACAGTAGAAAAACTCAGAGAGTTCAGTGAGGAATTTGCTGCAAAATCTGGAGTTATCTTCTACTGGAGAGGGAGACAGGGAAGTTGGTCACAGTTTTGGTAGTTGCTTTAATGTGCTACAAGCCATGGAATTAGAGGAGGTGGAGGAGGAAGACACCAAGAAGTGCTTTACTGGAGAAGAGGAAGAGATGTTGAATCTACCAGATGAGTGGACATATTCTGAAGAGGCTAACCATGATAATGATGAGCTGTTGCCAGAAGAAAATCAGATGGAGACTGAGATCAGAAGAGTCACAGCAAGTGAGAATGAGATGCAGATTATAAAAAGAAAGGGAAAGACCAAGAGTAGATGGGGGCCTGTTCAAGCAGTGAGAAGAAGCAGGAGGAATATGAAAGATGGGATACCAGTCTCACAAAGAGCACAAGAAATCAAGAGAAAGTGGGAGGATGCTACTAGAGAGTCAGCTATGGAAGAGCCTGGAGTGTTTGTTGCAGAGAGTGGTGATTCTGGTGCAGAATTGGCTAATTCTGTGCCCGGCGGAAAAGAGAGAGGAAATGAAGGACATTATAGCAAGATTAAAGAAGCGTGCAAACAGAGTAGAAAGGATCTCTTGAAGAGAGGTGGATTAGATGAAAGTTTTGGTAAGTTTCTGATGGACAGCGCTTGGACCGCGGGTGGTGTCTCGGAAGGTGAAATTCCTGTGAAATGGAGAAGCTATTTGAAGACTGATGATGGACAAACAGAGACTGAGATGACAAAGAGGTGGATGGACATTGAAAGCCTGATTTACAACAAGAGCTGAGGCTTCGCGCATAGGAAGAAGACCTGTTCTGTCTGGGTTTGGAGGTGTTTGTTTTGCTTTCTATTAGCAAGGTAGTTGCTGAGTTTCCCTGTTGCTGCCTGGCAGTTCAGGTTCAATATGTGTTCGCTGTCTGTAGCGTTTTTCTATGTGTGGAGCTTGGTTATCCTGGTTTGTGCCGGCGTGGTTGCGCTGGGCCTGATGTAAACGCTGAAGATCTCTTGGTCTTTTAAGTAAGACAGGGGCTTTTGCCCTTAAACTCTAAAAAAACTTTAGGAGCAACTACAAAGACGTTCGTTAGCGAGAGAGTAGATTACTCTTTTAAAAAAAATGAGAATGTTTGTGCACGTGCTCTATGTAGGCCTGCTAATGGGTCAAGATCCGCTCCCAAACCCACCCCGCTCCATTGCTAGCTAGTTGTATGTGCCAACCCAGCCCAACCCAAAAATCTAACTAGTGAACCCGCCCCGCCCCAACCCATTAGATACATTTGCACCCTAGGGTCAACGCCCATGGAATACCCATGGGTCTTAGTTTGGGTCTTACTCTTGAAGGTGGGGCCCACATATTAGATCTATCACCATACTTTGTAGAAAGTTGATGATTATGATCTTGAGCATTGCCAACAAATTTCAGTCAATTTGGCTAAAATTTTATAGTGTGAACGCGAGATTTTAATTTTAGGGTCCGACTCCTCTCTAAGCGTGGGCCCCACCTCTAGGTCTAGTCACACTACTTTGCAAAAAGTTGCTGCTTATCATATCAGTCATCTCCAACAAATTTCGGTCAATTTTACTAAAATTTTATAGTGTGAACACGAGGTTTTAATTTTAGGGTCCGACTCCTGACGTGGGGCCCACCTCTAGGTCTAGTCACACTACTTTGCACAAAGTTGCTGCTTATCATACCGAGTCATCTCCAAAAATTTCAGTCAATTTTGCTAAAATTTTATAGTGTGAACACGAGGTTTTAATTTTAGGGTCCGACTCCTGACGTGGGACCCAAACATGTAAACTCCATTAAAGATACGACCCATTTTAACCCATTTCAACCCACACCGACCCACATTTACACTAGACCCACCCCACCCCGCCCCACTCAAAAATTTTATAGTGTGAACCCGAGATTTTAATTTTAGGGTCCGACTCTTGACGTGGGACCCAAACATGTAAACTCGATTAAAGATACGACCCATTTTAACCCATTCTAACCCACACCGACCCACATTTATACTAGACCCACCCCACCCTGCCCCACTCATTGATACAACCTATTTTAACCCATCCAAACACAACCCATATCAAAACCCAACCCATAAAACCCGCTAGGACCCGACCCATTAGCAGGCCTACTATGGAGCTTTAGGAGGCTTGGATGAATTTCTAGGCTTACTAGAAAGAGAAGAAAATAAAAATGGGACTGGATTTTATGCAAAAGTTAACAAAACGATCTGGGCTTGCGGCCCATTTGGTCTTTCTCACCTCCGAACTGCCGGCCCCCACCGTCCACCTCCACCCGCCCGTTACGTGGAGGCGTGGAGCGTCGCGCCTTTCGCTCCGGGCAGCAAGGCTGCAACCCGCCGCCGCCGCCGCCGTCGCTCTCAGATGTCGCCGCCGCAGTCATCCCCACCTCCTTATGCCCTTCCCCTCCCGTCCCATTGCCCGCCTCCTCCACCTACGCCGTCTGTCAATCTCCCCCCGAGACCACCTCCTCCTCCGCTTCGCCGCCCTCGCGAAGGAGGTCTCCGAGCAGCCCCCGCCCCCGCCTCTACCGTCACGGCCGCGGTCGCCACACCCGTACGACTACAACCGCCTCATGTCCGAGCACGCCGCTTCCGGCGGCCGAGACGGCCCAGGTGCCGGCGCCGAGCGCGCCCTCAACCTGCTCGACGAAATGCGGAGCCTCCTCCGGCGCCGCCCCGACACCGCCTGCTTCACCACGGCCGCCGCGGCGCTCTCGTCGGCGTCCCAACCTGGTGCCGCGCTCGCCGTACTCAACGCCATGGCCGCGGACGGTGTTGCGCCAGACACCGCCGCGTGCAGTGCTCGTCGGGGTGTACGCCTGCCGCCTCCGGTGGTTCGACGCAGCCTACGAGGTCGTGCGGTGGATGACGGCGAACGGCGTGGCCCCGGACGTGGTCACCTACTCGACGCTGATCTCGGGGCTGTGCAGTGCCGGCCGGGTGGCTGAGGCCATGGGCGTGCTTGACTTGATGCTGGAGGAAGGTTGCCAACCCAATGCTCACACGTACACTCCCATCATGCACACCTACTGCGTTAGTGGAATGATACATGAGGCCAAGGAGCTCTTGGAAACGATGATTGCAGCTGGATTTCTGCCAAGCACAGCCACTTACAATGTCTTGGTTGAAGCTCTATGTAAGGCTGGCGCTTTCAAGGAAGTAGATGCACTTCTCGAGGAGAGCAGCGCAAAAGGGTGGAGGCCGGATACAATCACATACAGTACTTACATGGATGGACTTTGCAAAGCCGGCAAAGTAGATAAGAGCTTCGCATTGGTTGATAAGATGCTGTTGGATGGGCTGCATCCCAATGAGATTACTCTGAATATCCTCCTTGATGGGGTTTGCCGCAGATCAACTGCTTGGACTGCAAAGTGCCTCTTGGAGTGCAGTGCAGAAATTGGATGGCTCGTCAATGTCATCAACTATAACACTGTGATGAGGAGGCTTTGTGATGAGCGGAGGTGGTTGGCTGTTATCAAGCTCTTCGTCAACATGGTAAAAAAAGGAATTTCTCCCAATAGCTGGACTTTCAGCATTCTGGTCCACAGCCTATGTAAACTTGGTAAGCTTTGTGAAGCGCTTTGCTTGCTTCGATGTGGAGAGTTTGTCGCTGATGTTGTGACATACAATACTGTGATCCGTCATCTTAGTTTCTTGGGGAAATCTAATGAGGCCTACCTTGTGCTTCATGAGATGATTGAAAAAGGAATAGCTCCAAACGACATCACCGACGGACTTGTGGTCGGTTGTCTCTGTAGAGAGGAGAAGTTCTTGATTGCACTTAGCTATTTAAACCGATCACTGGAAGATGGTCTCTCTAGATCTGCAGTATCAAGTATTGTGCGAGGTCTCATTGCTGGCGGTAAGCTTCATGAATTGCATATACTAATCGGATGGATTCTTGGACAAGGTTTCATAATAGATGTATATGTGTACCAGGAAATAATCATTGCTTTTTGTAAGAAAGGGTACTGTCGAGGCATTGAAATGTACAAAGTGAGTCACACATTGGAAAGAATGCTGAGACTGAGATGACTTTTATCCAAACATTAACATGAAAGAAAGTTTCACTTCTGGAGCTGCTGTTCCTTACACAATACCTGTAGGATAGCCTTTTACAGATGTACTAATCCTATCCTCAGCTTCAATTTCTGTTTTTTCTCCTTTCTTTTTGACGAATATATTTTATTACAAATAACAAATATAAAAACCTGATGTCTGAAACTAAAAATCTATATATTTTTTGTGCCTTTTCTTGCAATTTTGCCAATTCAATTGGATTTTGCACAAAACTGGTGCATCTTGCTGTCTAATGTCCTGAAAAATGAGCTCAACTTCGAAATTTCTGAATATTTTAAGATTGTCATTGAGTCATTCCAGTACCAGAATCAAGTAAACTCAGGGGAAGATTTATATTGACTTTATGATGAAGTTTCCATTTTTTTATTTTGGAAAAAAAGAAAGTTTTAGTTTCTCAAATCTGCAGGTTGCAATAGTCCTGATGTACTAATGCAATTGCTGATCATGTATTCGTGTATAACACAGCCTGTTTCAATATCCTACTTCCTGCTTTTGCATTTCCGGGTCAAACATTTACAAGATTACCCAACATCAGAAAAAAAAATTACATTAATCTCGTAAAAGAATCAGGCTTTAGGGAGGAGGTATCCGACTGAACTCCCCTTCATTCGTACCAGAACTGGAATTAAATTTGCTTCCTCCTGGTGTATTCATGCGAGACTGCCGCTTTGTCACAACGATGGGGTTCTTCTCTTCCTCATCCATGGCGACAAGCTTGTATATGTCATTTTTCTGGAATACTGGATGCACATAAGCACCCTTCAGGTAGTCTCTCAAATTTAAAGTCGGGTCATTTGCCCGTTCCAATGTGTCCTTTACCATGGCATCCTGCAAAACACAAAGTACTTGTGCATTTTATGTCTGAATAAGTCCAACTATTCTATGCTTTCCATAGCATACAACATAACATTGACTTATTATTACATGACGCAGAAGTATTTGTGAAAATATTTTCAGTCTTACCTGCAAAGGGAACTTCACAAATGCTGGTTCAAACCGGTTCTTGCAAACATAATGGAACCATATTGAGAGAACAGGAAGTGGGAGAAGAGCAACAGTGGACTTCTCTGCTTCCTGCGTGCTCAGCAGTCCCAGCAGGAGGATTTGTGATACTATCAATGCTATGATTAGTCGCATGTGCACATCTGGCCAGAATTGTGCACCACTTTCATATTGTTGATTATAGACATTAATTATCTTGCAACAAAGGAAAAAGATATCAGGGACTCAGGTAAGAGAAGAATGATGACAACGAAGGATAATTTAAGTACCAAATGAAATATTGGCAAGAACAGTGATTTTATACCTGATGTCTGAAAACAAGATACGCTAGGCTGAAGAACACTATGATGAAGGGAAGAAGCATTGGTGTGACAACGGCATATACAAGCCCAAGCAGAAAGTACAGCTGTAATCGTGGTTCTGAGTTGTAAAAATCCAGGCTTCCGGGATCCATGGCCTGCTCACGATCGTGCTCAGTTCTGACCAAGAAAGCATTCTTTATATGGAACATGACTAATGGCTTCAATCGAAGAACTTCAGCAGCTATACCAGCCCAACCATCAACCATTATGTATGTCATGAAAAATGTTGCCTTCATGGGAATTGACTCTCCAACGACCTCTGGAATTCTTGAGGCGATACAAGTGAAAATGATGGTACAAGTTAATGTTATTTATTAGGTAGATAGCAATGCTTTACCAAAACTGTCCTAACCAAATATCAGAATGCACAAGTAATGAGTTTTAGATTCAGCATACTTGTTAGCGGACTGATGGATGAACTTGTCAAGCTGTTGGAATGCTGTTCCAGTTATTACGCTCCCCAAGAACACATTCACAAAAAGGAAAATGTAATATTTCATTGCTGTTTTCCTGTCCAATCCAGAGAGTGACGTGTGCCCTTCAATCTTACTCATGGCCATTAGAATTGTTGGGAGAAGTATAAGGAAGATTTTCAATACAATTCCTGGCAAGAAGCCTTGAATAACCGGCTTAAGGGAATTTCTGCATGACATTGCACAACAGAGTTTAGATCCAAATGAAAACAATTTTCTTTCAGACAATATATGTTGTATAAGGTGTCGGATTTTCTTTATCCACTCCAACAATGAAAATCTTGGTAGCTGAGACATGCAACCAGTAATGTACTTATGCAAATTGATAAGTAATGTTTTCTTGCACTCTATCAGTCATTTATTAGTGATATAACTTGGCATGTCGTCATGAAGATGGGGAAAATGCCTTTTGTAATTAGTACAGTTTCACGAGAACATAATAGAAGCATTTAACAATTCCAGAGACCCTGTTTCCATATAAAGGTAGTGTGTTAAGTTATTACACTAGCCCAGGTTCACCCTCTCTATGAAAATAGTAAATGCTAAATTGGTTTTTCGATACATTTTTCATAATAGCTAACTCTCACTAAACAACTAGAGGATGAAAGTATTTGTTAGAGAAAACTAGGATATAAAGGTTAGGACCAAGCTAATTCCCAGAAAAGGTAGCCACAGCTGACTATGTAGAAGCAAAGGCTACCCAAACAGGCATTGATCGATTGATTTAGAAAAAAAAGGATGTCATATGAATCACAAGAACTCAAAACAAGAGGCTCCACTAAAGTTCTGTAAAATGATGCTACTAATAAATTTTAAATGTTGACCGTCTTATTTTAAAATGTGCACACAATTGTGCGGACACAAACTCACTTCGACATGGTACTGTCGTACTAATGATGAGTTATCGGAACTCAGTGTGACAATTGTTAAGTTGTAAGATGGCAGGATTTAGTGGACTATGTGTAAAATAGTATGCCAGAATTTTTTTTCATGAAACTTGTAAACTAACAAACAGTAACACTCACCTTTCTATTATAGGTTTCAAGAAAGGAAGCACCTTCTCGATATCATCTAGGTTTGCCAAGGATTGGACAATTGCGATTGGTACCATGAAGAAAAATGTCAGAAAGAAGAAGGAAACAGCTATAATAAGTCTTCTAACTGAGAGCTCAACAAAAGGGATTGCAAGATTAGCCCAGAAAACATCACGGGGTTCTGGAGCCCACTCAGTTAACCACACGGTTGGATTACTTGTTTGCTGTGTTTGAGCACAAACAGCAGCTCCCCACCGTGTTTTGAAAGACACAAATGCCGCTGGCATAATAGAATTTGGATCACTGATCATTATGTCTGAATAAGTCCAACTATTCTATGCTTTCCATAGTGTACAATATAACATTGACTTATTATTACATGAAGCAGAAGTATTTGTGAAAATATTTTCAGTCTTACCTGCAAAGGGAACTTCACAAATGCTAGACAATACTATCAAGATGATTAAAAGGTGTCTGTTCCTTCTAATGAAAATATACCTGTTTACACAATTCTTGGATTTCCTTTTTGTAGTAATCTATAGCATCCACTCTTTGCCCCCAAAGACCCCAAAATCCTGTCTGTAAGAAATGTATTGGAGTCACACCACTTGCAATCTTTTACCAATCCATTGAAACAGAATTGTGGATGATAAAAGTGTTTTAGTGTACAAGGATATGTTGCATCGGAGAAGCTGTACCTTCATGGTTGGCTTTTTTCCAGGATTTTTAGCATGGCTGTTCTCGTAGTAGATTAACCAGTTTTGCAGGCCTTTCTTCTTCTCAACCAAGCCGGAAAGATGGTTTGCATTGTACACAATCTGTTGACCAAATTTAGAAATTTACTCCGTGTGAGAGGATAAAACTGAATCCGAATTTTCTTTCAATATTGTTATATATATGTAAACCTCTTTCAAAAAGAGGAAGAGTGAAATATCAACTTTTAGTGCTTCAGTAAAGGAGTCAATAAGTGAAATCAAAGAATAAAGAACACAAAGAAATCCAAAGAGCTGTTTGTTGGTTGAATTTTCTTAATGCCAATCATACAGGTTATTTCACCATGACAGAACAGCGGACAGAAGCTAAGAAAAATTAGAACCTGGTGACTGAGATAATGATCACGGTGATTCACAGCAAAGAAGTGCTCAACATGCTCACTAACTGATTCGTCAGGGTCTGGAGGTACATTTCGAACAAGGACCTAAGTAAAGTAGAAAAATAATTAGGAAATAGGAAATTTTTTACACCTCAACAAGTATACTAAAATAAATTATATTTTCTTTGAATAAGATGTGAAAGCAACAAAAGAATCTAATGAAAAAGATTAATTCATTTACTGAAATTGTATGGAAAGAGAATTCACTGTGTATTGATCAGGTCGACGATTTTGATTAGCAAGAAAGCGCAATCTCATAGTTGTGACAACCTTATATTCGTGAAATAATACAAAGAACGTCCAAAATGTAAACACATAGCACATGCCTATGTGTGCCCAGAACCTATAAAAAGAATTCAAGAACTCAATATGCATATCTCTTCCCACAAGTAGATAATTTGTGGCTATGTGTAAAATGTAAACACATAGCACATGGCTATGTGTGAAGTAACAGGATATACAAGAATACAAACCAGAGAAGATGTCAGCTAAAAAGATGGGCAGTTTTTTAGAAAAATGTAGCTATCAGAAATAATCGTGTTTCTTTTGTTCACAGCCTATGCTGCCAGCACATGGTTTTGCTTGGAAAGATTCGTGATTCAGTAGGGTATGCAACTATGTAAGGCACTGAATTCTCAAAACTCTCACTGCTGCAAACTTTGAGAACTCTATTTCTAGTCATTCTAGTCACTGCTGCAAACTTTTGTGATTCGTGATTACTTGTAAGTTGTCAATTGCCAGTGCTCAGTTGGATTCCTGGATATTTACTCAGAGGTAACTGCAGGAGTGACCATAAGAAGTTTAAAATACCATTTGCAGATAATACTCTTGGATTGTTCTATGTGCATCAAGATCTTGCGCTAGCCTAAGAAAAGAACTGCATGGAGATGGTTCTGTTTACATAAATATTTGATCAAGATTATGCACCAGTGTTAATTTGTAAGATTTTGGTTTAATAAGTCATTGTTGCATAAATATTTGTGCGGTCAAATTATTTTAGGTATCTAAAGTGTGTATCCATATTGTGCTTTCATTCTCAAACAAACCAATTAACATGTAAAGGCCCAATACTATTGATGAGAATAACTTGGAACATGTTAGCAAAATTCTAAGTATATGACTGACAGCATCATAAGAATACTTCCAAAGCTTCGAGTCAAGACTCTATGCTAATCTAAAACAATGATGAGAAAATGGATATCGGATATCTGAAGTGAGAAGTTAGGGCTAGCATCACTGGAATACACTGTATTAAGACATGGGACATGATCCATTCTGATGCTGCAAGATGCACTAAGCAACACATAGCTTGGAAAATAGAAGTAGAATTATTTATACCTTTTTGAACCTTTTCCGAGATTCGATATTGAAAGCTTGTCAATTTGGTCATAACTTAGCCCCTTTTCATTTTCCAATGTTCCACTTGTCCAATTGATGGGAACTAGAACAGCAAATGCTAGCAGCGCAATTGGCACAAATATTTTTAAACTGTAAATGAAGCATGTGATGCACCATCATCAGTAAAAATATTAAACTTATGCTGTGAATATATTGATTTACCAGTGCATATGTTAAAACGAGTTAAAAGGTCATATGTTCTAACCTCACTGGCAGTCCAATTAATTGTCTTTAAACTTTGAAGATGTGAAACTAAAAGCGATGGTGCAATGTGAAATTGGGAAAGATGAAAGCCATGCTCACCCAAGAAGATAGATGCGGACGTATACTGCAGAGTCAAGTCCCGCATGCTCAATCAATTCAGGTTCTGGCATTTTCAGCGCTGCGGGCATCCAGTTGAGAAACCGTATATAAGTTGACATATCTGCATTGACAAACTTTGTGAAAACAGTTCCCAAGTTCCTTGGGCTGCTTCTTGTCCCCTTGAGGTACCATTTTGGAAAGTACACTCGATCGTTAATAGGCTGTATCCTCAAAACCGCAAACGCAAGAAGGAAACCCAATGCAGATAGTATGTTTATGCCCGCAGAAACACCAATGTCAGTGAGGGAACCCATATTGCTCTAATTGCATTCACTCGAGAACAAGCATCATACGGTAGTATAGCCAGATGTCAGAGCAAAAATCTGCATCAAGAAATCAGGTCAACTTGTAAGAAATCAGCTCCACAAACCCGGAGCCTTTAAACTCTGAAACTTTTGGACAAATTTACTAAGATACGCATACACATGCTCCTGCATTTTCACAACGAAGTCACAGCTGTTACTCTTTATGAAATGCCTGAAATTAGTCATATGCGTGCTACACTAGAATCCCATTTGCCTTGCATTATCATCTGTAAAACCAAGCTAATAGTTTTAACTTGTACGACTTTGTTTTGGAGAACCAGTTTTGTACCAGAGTTTGAAGTCAAGTAGGATCTGTTTATTCCCAAGCAAATAACTGAGGTGCTAGGGCAACAACGTGCTATCACATCATATGGTCCTAGACTTTGTAATTCTTCCAAAACCAACCATTAAAACACAAACAAAGAAGGATAGACACTCCAGAATCCAGGACGTGCACAAATTCACATCATGAAATGGCGAACGCATACTCCGAAATCGCACGAGCAAGCGGCATGCCGATCGAGGCAGGTGAGGCCCCCGTTACCTGGAGGCGGCAGGCAGAACGCGTCACCTCGACCCTGGGTGCGCGACCCCCAGGGCCGGGAACGGGCGCCGGTTGCGCCCCCGCTCGCGGCGCCCTGTCGCCCTGCGCTTTTTTCCGGCAGGAAGCCGACGGGGACGAGGCGCGCGGGAGGATCGGCTACACGGCGATCGGGGAAGGGAGGAGACGGCGGTGATCGAATGGATCGGTGTGAAAAAAATGCTGCTGCGCCGGTGGCGTTGCCGATTTGTGTTATCATGTCGTTGGGAAGAGGACGGAGGCGCCGGCACGACGTTTTCCTCTTTGCTCCTTGCTCTTAGCTGGATCGCCTTCGGCACGCCAATTGTTTGTTGGTGCGCGCCGAGGCGGAGCATGCAACGGAAATAACGACGTGGGGTTGATGGGTGGGGCCATAGGGGGCTCGCAATCCTAACTACCGGTGCCGGGCGCTGCCAATTGCCAAATGTGCGCGTGGTCTTGAGATTTTTGCGGATTCCAGGTATCAAATCATTTTTTAAAGTTAAATTTAGTTATTGTTAAAGAAAAAATGTTTCCAACACACCCTGTAAATGACTCTCCAAATTTAGTGGCTCGCCATCCCACGTCATTCGCTAGCCTACCTCACTAGCCATCTTTACAGAATCCGTTGGATTACCACATTAAATTAGATGGCTTTCTATTTTTACAAAGGGGCTATAATCTCCATATTTAGCTAACACAACAAAGAGTCTTTTGAAGATGCTCTAAGAGCAACTCCAACAGCCTCTTTATATCTACTTTTGCCCTGTAAAAAAAGAAAAGGTGAATAAAAACTGGATCCAACAGCGTCGGTATATCCATTCCCTCGGCATCTCGCTCTTCATCCGCCTCCCTCCGTTCGGCAAAGATTCCGAACGACAGCTCCTCGCCATCCCTCTACTCTCTCTCTCTCTCTCTCTCTCTCTCTCTCTCTCTCTCTCTGCGTCCCATCCCCGCTGTGCTGCCTCCTGCCCTCCCCCTGGCGAAGACCTCTGCGTCGCCCCCCTCCCCCGAGACCCTGTTGCCGGTGTTGGAGGAGAAGCAGTGCAGCCGGGCCCTGGGGTTGTTGTCGAAGCACCGGATGGCGACGACCATGAAGCCAAAGCCGCCGCCGCCGCCGCTGGAAGGAGCGGCGGAGACGACGCCAAGGCCGGCGGGGCGGAGGCCGCGGGCGAGGAGGCGCTTGGCTCTGCAGGAGGCGATGTAGAGGATGAAGTACGCCCGCTTCGGCTGCGGGGGATAGGTCGGGCGGCGGCGTGACGATGAGGAGGAGACCGGTGACGAGGTCGGCTGCGAGGACGTGGAGTGGAAGTTGAGCTCCCGGCTGCCATTCATGACAAGACTTGGCCTGGGAGAGAGCTGAGGATACGGGGAGTTCAACTGGGGGGTTGAAGTCGCCGATTGCGCGGCGCGAGCGGCTGACGACGGCGAACCGCGGCCGGCGGCCGTCGGTGAGGCGGCGGTGGCGCTGCGATGTGTGAGAGGGGCCGGGAAACGGCTCGGGGTGATCCTTACCCTCGCGTGAAACTCCTAGTGAGGTTGAACCGAGCGGAGCGACGCCGGAGAGGGGGAATCGACGGCGGCATGGAAGAGGCGGGCGGCGGCACTGCAAAAAGGAACGGTGAACTCGCGCAGGGTCCAAAGCTCTGGGAAACACGATGAGAACGGCACGGGCGGCTTCGTTACCTTCGTGCGAAGCTTCCCGATGAAGCGGCGCGAGCGGAGCGGCGACGAAGAGGAAGCTCGGCGACGACAGTACCAGACGCGGAGGATGGAGGAAGATACTAGTGAGAATGGAGGAAGAAGTTACTAGTGAGAATGACATGCGGGGTCCACTTAATTTGGAGTATAATTTCACTGGACCGTTGGAATTGACTGCAATTTAAAGAGTGAATTTTAGCTAAATGGTTCTCTAAATAAAAATATAGAGATTAGAATATAAATAAGCTGTTGGAGTTGCTCTAAGGATGCAAATGGGTATCTAAATGGTATTTTTTCTTGGCTAATTAATTACTTTGATTTATCGTTTTAGTTTAGTTTCCTCCTCTAAATTAATTAGTAACAAGTAGTTATAAGATTGCCCTAAAAAACAAGTAGTTATAAGATTCTATAGATTAGAAAATTAAGTGGCCAACAATTTTCAAGGATTCAATTAGTTTTTGAGAAAGTATTCCTAATCCATATATGGCACATGGTCAAAAGACACAAGGCAACATATACACCTAGAATTTAATCTATATGCATACCACAATCCGCTTTTGTCTATATTATGTTAGAGCAACTCCAACAGCCTAGGTATAATCCTAGCTATATTTAGAGTAAAAATAGATAACATCCTAATTGATGGGATAATCCAACATCCTCTCTAAAAATACTGGGTTAGGCCACATGCTGGGCTTCGTTTGCTGGACTGGGCTCCAATCTCACGTGAAGGAATGAAGGGAAGATAGAGTGGAATGCAAGGCCTGGCGATTGATTACTCCTTCGACCAGATTACTGTTTTTCCACGTACATAGCGTCCGACGTCCTAGTTGCGCCGCCGCTGCTGAGACATCGAGGTGGACGCCGGCGTCGCGTTGCCGCGAGTTCGAGGGTGGACTCCTGGACGCTGGAGGCTGCCGCCGCGCCATCGACACCCGAGCGCTGGACGGTGCCGCCGCGACATCGACGTCGGGGGGCAGCGCCCGTACGCCCTCGCTTGTGCGCGACGGTGTCCTGTACGCCGGCGCCGAGGGCGTGGGAGTGGCGTGGGCGCGCGGGCAGTAGAAATTGGTGCGAGGGCGGGAGCGCGGGAAGGCCGAAGGGCGCGCGGACGGGGGATGGCGAGTCCAAAGGACTCGGCAAAAATATGGAGCGGAGAGAAGCCGATGCCGAGGAGATTTCTACATGTGTGCCATTATGTTAAAGCTTTCTTATCTGTGTGTCATGAATTTTTTTACTTAATACCTGTGTGCCCTCCACCTTTAACTCTTTTACCCGTGTGCCATGTTCTATGGATGGGCAGTAACGGTGTGAAGTAGGAAGTGTCAAATGTCGTTTTTGCCCTTCTCCTCTAATAACATGTAAAAAAATTTGAAAAATTGAAAATAAAATATAAAAAATGGAAAAAAATCAGAAAACGTGTAGAAATTTTTGAAAATCAGTAAAAAATCAAAATTAATTTTAAAAAAGTAAAAAATTCGAAATAATTTTGAAAAATCGTAAAAAAATTCAGTAAACTTTCAGAAATTTTAAAAAATGCGATAAAAAATCAGAAAAACTATAAATAATTTTAAAAAGCATAGAAATTTGTAAATAATTGTAAAAAAATCTGAAAAATAGGTACAAGGTTGACAAAATTAAGAAAACACATGGACCATTGCATACCATACCAACATTTAGTTCACATAAACCACAAATGTCACAAGACAAGACCATCACATACACTCTCACTTAGTTCACATAAACCACAAATATCACAAGACATCACCATCACATAAGTTCACACTCTTGGTTCACATAAGTTACATCACCATTACATCAAAAGATAGTTTGTCCACGCAATTTATTGAAGCTAGAGTTTCTTCTTGCTTCTGGTATTTGAAGCTGGGCTTGATGGATTGGTTGTTGCAATTGGAACCCTCCTTGGTGTACACTTCTTCACGGCCGTAGTGGTTGTTGGAGAGCCTTCTTCCACCACAACAGGAGGTTGCTCAATTTGGAGAGGAAAAGGGTCATTGGATCCAGATGCAGATCTTGTGTCAAAGCAAGAAGTAGCCATTAGTGAGGTTTAAATTGACACCCCCGACCGGAGCAGCGAGCACGCGTGACGCAGCCCCGGCATAGGATCACCACCACAGCGGCCCACGATGCCATCAACGCGCCGCCAACGTTCGCTCCTCCTTCCAGAACCTGCATGGCACCGGCCGAGAGGACCGTCTCCCTAGCCAGCGCGGTCGGACGCCGCCCCATAGCTCGGCGCATAGATCCAGGAGCCGTCCCCCCAAATCCGGCCGCCCCGGCCGAACTAAGGGCCGCCGCACCGGCGGCGGGCACCTAGGAGCCGCCATGGCCCGCGCTGAGGCGGCGGCGGCGGCGCTAGGGTTCAGGTAGGGGGCCGGCACAGACAAGAGAGCGAGACGGAGAGAGCACGGTCGGGTCGGGGGAGAGAGAGGAGAGCACGAGAGAAAGGGAGATGGACTCAGGGGCAAAATGGTCTTTTCACTTTGTGGGTCCCACATGTCAGGACTATGGTTCTGTTAAATTCTAACAGATGGTGGACAGAATGGCACACGGGTAAAAGAGTTAAAGGTGGAGGGTACACAGGTATCAAGTGAAAAATTCATGGCACACAGGTAAGAGGGCTTTAACATAATGGCACACAGGTAAAAATCTCGATGCCGAGGGGGATACAGAGTTGGGGAACATAGCTAGTCTGTAGATCCGTAACTAGCCGGGTTTTCTTTGTTTTTACCGAGTTCAACCTATTTACCGAGGTTCTTGAAGTTGCTCTTATAATATTTGCATATGACATACTACACAGGATGAGAGAGATATATGTCCAAAATATAATTACCATGGACATGTGTGGAGATCAATAGGAATATGTAAGTATGTTTATCATGAGCTAATGATCGAGCTGTCCTAGTTCTATCTTTTGTAGTGACATTGGTGGATGCAATGAATTGTGACATTTGTTTGATTGGTTTCAGTTGTAAAATCTTAATGTACAAATATAATGTAATCACTACCCTTGGCTGTCATCTCTTGTGTGGAAAACTGGAAATATTCTCACCCGACGCCTCTAATTTCTCAATTGCGCACTTCAAATCATGTTTCTCTTCTTGAACTAATGAACTCCAAACATTTGATATGGCTTGTATGATACTTGAATTTCGCATGTTCCAATTTACCAAAATTTGAAGGTTATCTCCTAATTCTGTCGTCTGGACTCCTAGATATTGCGTAAATGAAGACCTGCAGAACCTATCAGTTTGAATGTCGTTAAATGGAACATCTAAGTAAGGAAAGAACAAGGTACGTAGAAGTGGAAAGACACCACGAGTTTACCTGCCAAAAAATACACATAATATAAGAATATCTGAATATTTGTAATAATTTGTCTATATAAGATTATACGAAACCCCTGTTCGCTTGGCTTATCAGCCACCAGCCAGCAGTGCTTTTCTCTCAGTAAAACTAGTACCAGCCACCAGCCACCAACCAGTTAATAGTGTTTTTATCTCAGCAAAAACCAGCATTAGCCACCAACCAGTTAATAGTGTTTTTCTCTCAGCAAAAATCAGCATTAGCCACCAACCAACCGAACAGGACAGAAGTCTCAATAATTTATCTATCAAATTGAAGCATGATGATTCTGACAGTGCCAATTGTACATAAACAACAATTAGTATACCCGTTAGCCGTTGCCCCGCGGGCGCCTTCGTTTGCGCGTGCCTGCCATATCGAAAATGGCTATGTGAGATCGTGAAGAGGTACCCCGTGTGTATGGCTGAAGAGCTGAGCCGTGGAGACCGTGGCGAAGCGTGCCAAGTGAGATTTTGGGCTGACCTCTAACCTTTCGGAGTGCAAAAAGTAGTTGGGCCAACAATCAGACTCCACGTTGCCATTCTGGCCACGTTTGGTCCAGACTGCGCTTAGTCCCGAAACCAAGGATTAGAATTATATATGTATCTTTCTAGGAGTTAGATCAATCTCAACAGGGTTTTACAGAGTACCCCATGACTCAACGGCACATATATATGACACAACTTAAAAACAAAACGTCCGTTGCATTCGCGAATCACGATTGGTCTGTTAGCCGTCAGCCCGTCACATGAAGTGCTACGCTCTTCTGTTCACGGAAGCACGAAACTGCCGGCACCCGCACCGGCACACACCGTCTATAAAACATTGACGGCAGCCGCCTATCATAAAAAAAACACGAGCCGTCCTTAAACGTGTTCTGGGTGTCATCTAGATCCTCAAACTCTTAAAATGCATATTTAGATCTCTGAACTTGATAAACTGTATCATATAGGTTCAAAGTTTCAAAAATATCCCTAAGCGTGATGATATGGCTGCCAATTTAGCATGGAATTTTATAATATTTCTCTAACTAAATCAGTTGTTTCCATCACAATAATTAGTGAACTTTATTTAATTGTACCATAGCGATAATTATAGATCAGGTGATGAACAAACATCATAAACATAGAGGTAATTTTGGAACTTTAGATCTAAATGTTACAGTTTAACAAGTTCAGGGAGTCAAATATGCATTTTCAGAGTTTGTGGATCTAAATAATACTCTGGAACAGTTTGAACACAGCCGGTGTATTTCACTGGAAAAAGAAAAAAAGCTGCAGCCGTCACGCTCGCCGCAAAGCCCGCAATATACCAAAAGCAACGTCACCGGTCAGGGGCCCAGCAGAAAAGAGGGACATCGGCGCGTGGCGCCGTCGGGTGATGTGAGCCGTCCGCGCGTCGCCCCCTGATCCCGTGGGCCTCGCCGCGCCGCGCCGTGCGCCTCCATTCTCCAACGGCAAGCAAAACCCAACCCGGACCCCCTCGTCGTCCTCCGCGGTCCGCTCCCGCTTTTCCAGTTCCACCACGTGTGCGCCGCGCCGCGCCTCGGCTCCTCCCCCCTCTCCTCCACTCCACTCCACTCTGCTACACGAGCCTCCTGCTCGACGCAATTCCCCACCCGCTGATCTTTCCCAGGCCCCCGCTCCCGAGTCCCACTCCCATCCCATGGCCTCCTCCCTCCCCGCGGCGCCGGCCCCGCCCCCCGCCTCCTGGCGAATGCACACACAAAGAACGCAAGCTACCTAGGCAGCTAGGCTTAAGCGATATTCAGAACTATCCTCTCCCATCTGGACACAAATCTCTCCCACTTGCATCTGACCATTTTATCAGTGCCTCCAAAGACAGGAAGTATGAGGACCATTACCTATCTACTTAATAAGGCTATGTCTAAATAGAAATTAAGAGATTATCTGAAACATACAACATTTGTATGATTCTTATAGGAAATTAAAAAAAATATGAATCGGGGAAATCCTCACTTTAATTGGGGCATGAATGACGGAAGGAGTACTGGTACTAATACTTACCGACAAAATTGCTACCCAGAAAACTATCACTCGTCAGCCCAGTTTATCCAGGAATTGTAAGAAAATTCAAGGTCTCGTTCCTCTCGCGGTCCACAGTCTGAGCAAGCTGGTTGACCTCAGCCCGGTCCCCTGAGTCAAGGAACGCCCTCAGCAAGTAGCGGTACGGTGTCCTCTGGAGTCTGGGTCCGTAGACGGTCATGACCTGCCTGAGAATCCTCCTTTTTATTTTTGTGCTCGTAGCATGTTGTAAATTTTTCTCCCGTCTAGGATCTATTTGTTTTTAATATAATTGGCGGCTCTCTTGAAGTTTGTTTACAAAATAAATAAATATCCAACACGGGGAACACTGCATCTAGAATTCTAGATCACTCCTAAAGCTCTTCTCCTAAAGCTCTTGTACTAGCCTCAGGCCGCCCTAAGCTGCTCCACATGTCGATCAGTGGTGCCTGCTTGGCTAGCAATTCCAGATGCCTCCCAAGCTTATGTAACCTAGAGGCTAGAACTTGTCTATGGACAAATTAGAGAGTGTTAACTTGTTTCTCTGTAACAAGGCGTGTTGGATTAGGAGTTTAGGACGTGTGTTGACTGTTGAGCTCGTAAACCCAGATGCCTCCCAAGCTGACAACTTTGAATGACTTGCAGAACAAACTTTCCCCCCGTAATTCTTGTTGTAGCTAGCAACAAAGGCATTGCAGGTTATACAATGACTTTTCTTCTTTCTCTAGTCTCGACCCACTACCAAAAACTTCAACATCCGCCCGCCCCCTCCGCCTCGGCCATTTTTGGACCCGGTGCTGATGGGGCTTCAACACCGGGTCCAACGGCTAGGAGCGGGGGCGGCGCACGGGGGCGGCGGGCGCTCGGCCTGTCCCTGGCCGAGGACGGGGCCGCCAACTTCGCGGTGTACAGCAAGAGCGCCAAGGGCGTGGTGCTCTGCCTGTTCGACGCCCGGGGCGCCGGCGGCGACAAGCCCGCGCTGGAGATCGAGCTCGACCCGTACGTCAACCGGACGGGCGATGTTTGGCACGTCGCGCTGGAGAGCGTGGAGGGATACGTCAGCTACGGCTTCCGCACCGGGCTGTTCGCCTCATTCGGCATTGACCGCCAGCTGCTCGACCCCTACGCAAAGGTAATCGGGAGCTTCGTCCCTGACGACACTGTTAATGACGAGGAGCTCGCTGTGCCATCCATAAGGTGTCTCGGGTCCTTGGAGAATACACCAAGATACAATTGGGGCAGGGACAAACACCCATCCTTGCCGATGGAGAAGCTGGTGGTGTACCGGGCAAATGTGGCTTTGTTCACCCAGGACAAGTCGAGCGGGTTGCCAGACAGTGTCGCTGGCACGTTCTCTGGGTTGGCTGCAAAGGTAGAACACTTCAAGCGTCTTGGTGTCAATGCGGTTTTGCTGGAGCCAGTGTTCCCATTCCATCAGGGGAAGGGACCATACTTCCCGTACCATTTCTTTTCACCGATGAACTTGTATAGCAGTGAACGTTCCAGTGTTTCAGCCATCAAGTCCATGAAGGATATGGTCAAGAAAATGCACAGAAATGGAATAGAGGTTCTCTTGGAGGTTGTTTTCACGCACACTGCTGAAGGAGGAGCAGAGTGTCAGATGATATCATTGCGTGGCATTGATGGTTCCTCGTACTACATTGCGGACGGAATTGTTGGATGCAAGGCAAGTGTATTGAATTGTAATCATCCAGTGACTCAGAAGCTGATTTTGGATAGCCTCCGCCATTGGGTGCTCGACTTTCATGTTGATGGGTTTTGCTTCATCAATGCCCCCTTCCTCGTTAGAGGTCCAGGTGGCGAGGGTCTGTCGCGGCCTCCCCTTCTTGAAGACATTGGATTCGACCCTGTTCTTTCAAAGACTAAGATCATTGCAGATCCTTGGTCTCCACTTGACATATCTAATGTGCAATTTCCATTCCCGGATTTGTTTTTTTATAAGAACACCATGAGATCTGCTCTTGTTGATCTAGTGAGCTTCAGCAGTGATGAGCTTGGTTCTGAGTTCAGCTGGAATTGTGGTGAAGAAGGGCCATCGGAGAACAATGCAGTCCTTCAATCGAGGCTAAGGCAGATAAGGAATTTCTTCTTTATTCTATTTGTTTCCCTTGGTATTCCTGTTCTGAACATGGGAGATGAATGTGGACATTCTGCTGCTGGTTCAACATCGTACAATGATAGAGGGCCTCTGAACTGGAAAGCTTTGAAGACCACTTTTGTTAAGGAAGTTATCGGGTTTATTTCATTTCTATCTGCACTAAGGAGTCGGCGAGCAGACATTTTTCAGAGAAGAGAATTTCTAAAAATTGAAAATATACATTGGTATGGGAGTGACATATCTGAGCCACGGTGGGAGGATCATACTAGCAACTTTCTTTGCATGCACATAAATGCAGAGCTGGACGAAAATGTGCCAGATTCAGTCAGAGGTGATTTGTATCTCTGTTTCAATGCAAGTGAGGAATCAATGGGTGCTACTTTACCAGCTCTTGCAGAAGGATCCATGTGGCTGCGCTTGGTTGACACATCACTTTCATTTCCAGGTTTCTTCTCAAGCGAGTCTAATTCTGAAGTACACCAGGCCCCAGGATTTTCCTCTTATCAAGTAAAAGCACATAGTTGTGTTTTGTTTGAATCTAAGTGGCTTCTTTCCTAGTTTCTCCTGAGCAGTTTCATTAATAAATAGAAACTTTGTGGATACAACTTTTAGAGGCCCTCGGTTCCAATAAGTTGCAATTTCCAATTTGCAATCTTACTGTAGATGAGAATGTTTGCAATAACAAAATCCCTCGCTTGCTCAACTTACAGAAGCCCTGGTTCCAACGTTCTTGTACAGAAAGTTTATAATGATAAAACCTATCACATTTGCAGATATTGCCTTTTTTGTTACCTGAGCCCCTGAACTCCATAGCTTTCTTTGCTATGTTTGTGATGATATTTATTTTGAATAGAAATATGCTTGTTAGCACCAGCAGAGGGTAGTAGGTGGCCAAAGGGCATCTTTGAATCTGTAGGGAATAATGTTGAAGCAACAACAGAAGCTGCAGATTATATATGTGGAATCGGTCCGGAGCTTTCCAGCCTCCCTGAAATAGTGAGAACTGAGTATGAAGTATTGATTGGAACGATAACGCTTTCTGCATAAAGCAAGAAGCACCATGGTCAGGGTGAATCGTAGTGATATACTAGTCTGCTCGGGTGTATGCGCTGTTCATAGACGGCAATTTGCATCTTGATAGTCGAACTCGAGTTTGATGTTCCCTACTATACTCATTTTGAACTCATCTGGATGTGAAATGGCGGTGCCTTCTGCCGGAGGTAGCATCCAAGTTCATCGTTGCAGTGCCTTCCGCCGGAGGTAGCATCCAGCTTCAACGTTGCAATTGCAAAGATTGGAGAGGTGAAGCTGCGAGCCAGTTACATCGTCGTGTGTAGGGTCGGATGCGCAAAACCAAACAGGAGCCGAGGGAGCTCTGAGATTCTAAGAGTCTGGAATTTACACGAAAACCCCAAAAGAGGATGCACGAAAGACATTTAAATTTGCGTATCTGCAACTATTCGATCATGTTCTGAACAGCAGCGAGTTGTGAAAAGTACAGTGGTGCTAAAGATGAGTATAGGGCACAGTGTACACCATGTACGATGGCGTAATTCTTGAATTATTGCACAGGCGATTTTTAGCAGTACTTATATATAAATCCTATTCGCGTTCTAGGTGTGGCCGTATGCATCGGGTGACATAAAAGGCTGGAACTTATTCTTTATCTAAAAACCTTCGCCTTCTAGGTTAAAAAGGCAGCATGAGAGATGGCTCCAAGCTATGCGAGTTCATAGGAAGTCATAGGGGAGACCGCAGTTTGTGCAACATATACTTGTGTGCCTGGAAAACTCATAACAATGGCCAATAGTTTGGAAGATGGTATTAGATATGGGAGACATCTGGAATATGGGACTCGCTTGGATGAATGCAAACGGTGCGATGGGATAGAATGCCACTGCAGTCCGTTAGTAACAACCTGATGCGGAAGACTTGAGAGTGACCAGGAGGCCGCTGAACGGAAGTTTGTCATTTTATATGTTAGTTTGTCATTTTATATGTTAATAATATACCAGAACAAATATCACAGTTTGGGCTGATATGCTGGTAACCGATGGAAGTGGACGTTCGCTTTGTTGACTCTTCATATCCTCCTTGGAATTGAAGTTCAATTATAAAGAATCAAGTAAACCCAGATGATAGACTATTTCTAGTAATCAGTGGCATTATAGTTTGGTTTGATGGCTATTTGATTGTAACCATTCCCCTTCTGTCGATGCATATGTGCAGCCCTGTACTAACCATACTGATAGCGTGTGCTCTGTGCCCTGTATTCAGCTCGAAACTAGAGGGGTTCATGACACCACACCATCAATTGAAACGTTAAATGGACTAGTAGTGCAGATGATGATCACCAACTTTACAAGAGATTGAAGCATGACCTTCAGCAGATTTGCTTGTGATCACATACAACATTGTGGGCTTGTGGCGGCATGGCCTGCGCTGGATCAACGTAGAGGTCAGGGGCGACGGTTACAGAAGACAAGCAAGAGTTGTTGTGTGGCTCTGGACATGCAGTGCGGATCCTTTTTCTCCGGCAACCGGCAGCATTGAAGTGGACTGAAGAGAAGCGGTGGTGACCGGAAGGAATTTGCTAATCCTGTACTCGCTCGTAACATAACCGGTCCATATGCCAATGTCACTATGCCAGTTATTAGCCGTTCCTGAGCCAAATTGTAGCCATCTACAATTGTGCTCAAACTAAAGAAAGGTTTGGTTTGAGCAAATATAAACGAGATTCTTCAAAAAAAAAATATATATAAACGACACCCAGCCCATATGCAACATTTGGTTTCCTAACGCCTCATATGCCTATAAATAAATAATATCCTGCTTTGATTAGAAAGAGGAGCAAAATTTTCGGTACCACCAAGACATTCTGTTGTGTATGTATTTGTGTTTGCTTGAACCAGCATTGTAGCTCTCCTCCTTTTAAAACAAAGACACTACTAGTAGTTTCTAAGGAAAGAAACTAGTTCTGCACGCTACTCTACTAAAGCAAACACAAATGCTCTATACCCAAATTAAATGCTACCCACTCTCATCTTACAAGATTTGGTTTCCTTCTGTTTCTTCATTAACCCACTTTTCACCTCATTTTTTATGCTATGCGGCACCTTATTTAATGTGATGGACACTATCCTGATCACTGTGTTGGGAATGGCTTTTAGGCTAGTCTAATTGTGATCACTGTGTTGGGAATGGCTTTTAGGCTAGTCTAATTGCACAGTTATCTAGACTCGAAACTAAGTAACCGAGCCAGATGAGTTTTATGAGGGATAAAACTCCTCTCACAAATCATGAAACTCCATCTTCTCTCTTCTCTATCACATCAGTAAATTTAATATTATAAAACTCTCCATAAAACTCCGCTGACACTAGCCTTACAATCCTTCCAACTACTCCGCAATTGCACTTAAATTATACGTTGAAGCAAGCCATGGATCTCCAAACTCCAAAGTAAACCCTCTGGTCACAAATGAAGAGAGAGAGAGAGAGAGTGATGTACTTTTATAAAACTACATACTGAAATTATCGAAAGTTTAAATTAACTTGGTAGGCATGAGAATGATCCACTTATCCACTTTTTTTTTAATTTGCAATGAATCTACTTAGCCACTTGGTCTTACTAAGCATGATGGCATATACTCCGTATAAATTTCTTTGACCGCTTCATGCAAGGCGGTCATAAATATTGTATCTTCGTAGCTCCAGTACTCAAGATTCAGTGTGGCCAACTGCATAGTGCTTCAGAACAAAGGTAATAGAAAAACTTTATCCTCATTGGAAAATCACTTCCATCTGTTCTCTTACATAACAGGTGCATACTAAGCTCCACGACCACGAGCAATCAGACGGACAAGCAATGAAAGAAGACGAGAGCACAATCTTTTTTTTTGAAATTAAAGACAGGAGCACTGCCGATTCATTTAAGAAGAAGAAGCAATTATACATCACGCGCCGAAGCGAACGACACCACACACACAAACAACGCACGCGAACAACGCACACAACAAGACACTACACCACCACAACCTGGGAGAAGAGCCACGAAAAAGCCACCGCATCCTGCGCCGTTGTCACCAACGCTGTGCCACATCAAAGACGTAACCCGCTGCAAGCTTGAGTGGCCACCTGAGCTCCTCCACCATGGGCTAACACAATCAGGCCGCACACCCTCGGTCGTCGATCACTTTGCTCCGACGTTGCATCGGCAGAACACTCTCGTCGCAGCACCAATGAAACCACCGATCCTGGTCACTCTGCGTGGGGGCCTCGCCTCGTCCACCGCCTCACTCCTCTGCCAAGAACTCGGATATCTGAATCTACTCAGAGAGCAACACCAAGATCACCATTGCACCAAGCGCGCCAGCCCGAGGCTACACCCCCATGGGCCCTCTGCACCTCCCTGCCAACACGGAACAACGCATAAACAACACCACCAACCGACCACCACCGCTGCCATTGGCCGAGAAAGGTCTCTAGATGCGACGCCTTCAAGAAGGGCATGACATCAAAGCCGCCATCGTCGCACGTCCACAAAAGGCTGGGTTTTCACCCTAGGATCCCCACGCTGCAGGGACAAGGTAATCCTCCATGGTGCCCCCAACGGAGAAAGCGACGCCAAGAAAGCGCCGCCACCATAGCCAACAAAGGAGGCTTTCGCCCGGAACACCTAACCTGCCGCGTACTCTCGACCGATGACAGAAGCCCGCTCTCCAAAACACAACCGAGAAAGCACGGCACAGCCCAAGACGCCACCACGGCACCACCGGCAAGCGCCCGTCATCCCCCGACTCCACCACCATGGCAGCGCCGGACCCTCAATGTCAAGGAGGAAGCGAAGAGGAGCACCACCATCATGACGAATGCCCGTTGCTCATGCGCCGGACGCCGCCGGCCCCACCATCACCCGACCACCAGGGCCTGGGACAGACAGAGCCAGCCGGCCCCAGCCGCCGCCGTCTTCAGCACCGACCTGCAGCGGCCAACCGCGGCGAGCGGCCAGCATGGCGAGGCGCCAATGCACCCACCCCGGCCGCCCGTCGTGGTCGCTTCCCTCCGCGGCGTCCACCGGCCGTCGGCCAAGGCAGGCACGCCGGCGAGCAGCGTCAACCGCCCACCACAGGCAGCGCCGCCTGCCGCCAGGATCTCGAC
>OAMR01000790.1:176571-187756 GCA_900205405.1 Echinochloa crus-galli
CCTTTAGCACCGGGTTGTGTCTGGAACCGGTGCTAAAGGCCCTGCTAAAGGCGCTGCGGGGCAGGCCCTTTAGCACCGGGTTGTGTCTGGAACCGGTGCTAAAGGCCCTGCTAAAGGCGCTGCGGGGCAGGCCCTTTCGCACCGGTTGCTGGCTGCACCCGGTGCTAAAGGGTGTTGGACACTGTAAGTACTTTGTTGTTGCTTATAATTCACAGTTTGAAAACATTAATTCCAATCTATGCTGACGCGGGCTTTATTTATTGCTTAACATATGCAGAATGGAGATTCAAAAATGTCGCAGATCCGGGATATATGACGTTGGTTTCGTTGATACCACGAAGAAGCTGAAGGATGTCAAGTTTCACATCACTCGAGTGGATGATGACGGGGAGCCAATTGAGCCCCCAAAAGTGGCCAAGAAATTTGTATCTCAGTGTGGGGTAATTGTACGGGACAATGTGCCCATTAGTACGCTGCTCAGAAAGAAAAGTTGTGCGAAGCAGTGGGGGCAGAGGCTTTAGTGCGGCGTCCCCTCTTCGGCGGAGGAGACGGAGACCTCTTTGGCGGAGGAGACGGGCTTGCATCAGGAGCTCCCGGAGAATCGTCATGATGTGGATCTCTTGGAGGTGACGGGGGCTTGTTGGTAGCCGCAGGTGTATCGGGTATAACGATGTCTGCCTTGCTCCATAGAATGATGCAGTGAGAACACTGACCGAGTTTTGTTTCTCCGTCACCTCCGGGGATGTCAAGTTCCAAGTCTTCCCAGCTGGTGACGACTTGCTCCACCTCAACAGGTACGTAACCATGTGGAATGTCATTGCAGTGCCATTTTTGCCCTTCTTCCACACGTTTGGTCATACCGTATGCGACCTGATAAGTTAGTAGTCACAAAGAAAGTTAGTAAATGAATGGTATTTACGGTGAAATGTATGCAGTATGAACTAAGGTCGCATACGTACCACCACAGCTAAGTTCTTCTGCCTGACGACAAGCTCGCACGCGGTCCGTTGAGTTATTTCATCCACGGGGTAACGGACCGGTTTGGCGGCCTGTGTGGAAGCGTGACTGCTTTGATATTGCTGTGGAGGGCTAATAAGGGCCGCATCTTGGAGAGGTGCATGCTCTGTGGAACCGGTCCCGCCTGGTGCATGCTCTGTGGAACCGGTCCCGCCTGGTGCATGCTCTGTGGAACCGGTCCCGCCTGGTGCATGCTCTGTGGAACCGGTCCCGCCTGGTGCATGCTCTGTGGAACCGGTCCCGCCTGGTGCATGCTCTGTGGAACCGGTCCCGCCTGGTGCATGCTCTGTGGAACCGGTCCCGCCTGGTGCATGCTCTGTGGAACCGGTCCCGCCTGGTGCATGCTCTGTGGAACCGGTCCCGCCTGTGGCTTGTTGTATCTGCAGCCATGCTACCTTCATCCGTCGCTCCATCTCTGACTCCATTTCTTGGAGCTTTGAGGCCTGGGCGGCAACCGTTTGCTCTAGGTCCCTTACCCTCTGCTCATATCCGGCCTTCTTCCTCGAACGGCTTCTATAGGTGGCGGCGTGCTCTTGGAAACCTTTCTTCCATGAGACGCTTGTGCCTACGCCGCGCGTCCGTCCAGGATGCTCCTTGTTCCCTAAGGCATAGGTTAGCTCATCTCTGTCTCTATCGGCAACAAATTCTCCCCTATCAGATGCCCTGAGGATATCGAGGAGACGCTGAGCTAGTTCTCGCAAGTCCTCGGGAAAAACTAAGGAGCCGTCGATTGGGCTTAGGGTGCCTCCATGACCATAGTACCAATGCTTGGTCCTTGTGGGCCAGTCATGTGTCGCTGGAGTGATGCCTCTAGCATATAGATCTTCTTCCATCTTCTCCCATTTAGCGATGCTTGCCTTGTAACCTCCCGAACCCATCTTATGCGAGTACTTCTTATTTGCGGCGTTTTCAGCGTTTCTAGCGCTAGCCGTTGCACCCTCTTCGGAGGTTTTGTACTCAATGAATGCTTCCCACTCGTCATTGGTGATCTTCTTATACTTCTCAGGATCCGGGGCCTCTCCGGTTTTGAGAAATTGCGAGTACAACTTCTTCTTGAAATCCTGAAACAGAACTGCCATCTTCTTCATTGTCCAATCCCTCAGTTCTGCTTCATGAGTGCTAGGCCAGTCGAATATTGCCTTTAATTCCCTCCATAGCATCTCCTTCTCTGTATCGGGGAGCACGTACTCCTCAGTGGGGTCCGTGGACTTCCATTTTCTGATACTAATGGGCACATTGTCCCGTACAATTACCCCGCACTGAGATACAAATTTCTTGGCCACTTTTGGGGGCTCAACTGGCTCCCCGTCATCCTCCACTCGGGTGATGTGTAACTTGACATCCTTCAGCTTCTTCGTGGTCGATCGTTTTGATTTCTTAGCAGAGGCGGCCTACACAAATTACATATATACGAGATGATATAGAGATGGTATACATAATTGACATGTACAGTACAAATTTATGTTATCTATATACACACCTGACTAGACGAGGGCTCGTTACTGGCCCCTTCAACATTTTCGGCCTGGACATTGGCGGCCCCTTCAACATTTTCGGCCCTTCCAATGATCCCCAACACATCATCCATGGACATTGGTTGGGTTACCATATTGAAAAGTTGATTCGCTAAGAACGTGTCGTTGTCCTCTTGAATGGGTGGGACAGGGGTGTTGTTGTCCTCTTGCATGGGTGGGACGGGGTTGTTGTTGTCCGCCATCTATAGAATTAAAAATAATTGATAAAAAATATATACAAAGCATACATATTCCCGTTTCTGGCGAGATTTCAGTAATGAGCGGTCATAGTCTGTTACTATTACTTCCTTCTGTTGACCCTTGCTCAAATTACCGAGGAATGACTTCACGATGGTGGGATCAAGCTTCGGCTCCGGCTCAGGTTTTCTCCTCCACTCGGCCATTTGCCTCTTTGTGTCTGCTTTTACCGAGGCTTCGAGCTCCTCTAGAGTCTTCTCGCCCGCTCTTTTCTCTGGTGCGGGCTTCTCTCTAGTTTTTCGCGCCTTCTTCGCTGGTGGAGTGGGGGCAGAGGCTTTAGTGCGGCGTCCCCTCTTCGGCGGAGGAGACGGAGACCTCTTCGGCGGAGGAGACGGAGACCTCTTTGGCGGAGGAGACGGGCTTGCATCAGGAGCTCCCGGAGAATCGTCATGATCCGGTGGATCTCTTGGAGACGGGGGAGGTGACGGAGGCTTGTTGGTAGCCGCAGGTCTGTCTCTTATACACATCTAGATGTGTATAAGAGACAGAGCCTGCACCTCTCCAACAAGCCACAGGCGGGACCGGTTCCACAGAGCCTGCACCTCTCCAAGATGCGGCCCTTATTAGCCCTCCACAACAATGTCAAAGCAGTCATGCTTCCACACAGGCCGCCGAACCGGTCCGTTACCCCGTGGATGAAATAACTCAAAGGACCGCGTGTGAGCTTGTCGTCAGGCAGAAGAACCTTACTGTGGTGGTACGTATGCGACCTTAGTTCATACTGCATACATTTCACCATAAATACCATTCATTTACTAACTTTCTTTGTGACTACTAACTTATCAGGTCGCATACGGTATGACCAAACGTGTGGAAGAAGGGCAAAAATGGCACTGCAATGACATTCCACATGGTTACGTACCTGTTGAGGTGGAGCAAGTCGTCACCAACTGGGAAGACTTGGAACTTGACATCCACGGAGGTGACGGAGAAACAAAACTCGGTCAGTGTTCTCACTGCATCATTCTATGGAGCAAGGCAGACGTCGTCATACCCGGTACACCTGCGGCTACCAACAAGCCCCCGTCACCTCCAAGAGATCCACATCATGACGATTCTCCGGGAGCTCCTGATGCAAGCCCGTCTCCTCCGCCAAAGAGGTCTCCGTCTCCTCCGCCGAAGAGGTCTCCGTCTCCTCCGCCAAAGAGGGGACGCCGCACTAAAGCCTCTGCCCCCACTCCACCAGCGAAGAAGGCGCGAAAAACTAGAGAGAAGCCCGCACCAGAGAAAAGAGCGGGCGAGAAGACTCTAGAGGAGCTCGAAGCCTCGGTAAAAGCAGACACAAAGAGGCAAATGGCCGAGTGGAGGAGAAAACCTGAGCCGGAGCCGAAGCTTGATCCCACCATCGTGAAGTCATTCCTCGGTAATTTGAGCAAGGGTCAACAGAAGGAAGTAATAGTAACAGACTATGACCGCTCATTACTGAAATCTCGCCGGAAACGGAAGGCTGCGGATAAGGAGGCGGGCCCATCCAAAAAGGTTCCTCAGCTCGGCCAGCAACCTCAGCGGCCCTTGGGTCCATTGCCATCTCTAGACGAGATTAACGTGCAACGAGTAATGCCCGAGACTGGACTATCCAGAGCGCAAGTCCTGGGGGAAGAAGAGGTGCCTGTAAACACAACACTGAAGTGGCCGTTTAAGCTTGGCGAGCCTATGGTCCCTCCTGAAATGGAGAGCAACCTACAGACGAAGATGCGCCGATTCCATGACTGGTATTTGGAAGAATCAAGAAGGAATAAACGGCGCATGATAAAAGTAGGCGTGAAGGACCAAGACTTCTACAATGGTGACGCGGATTTTGTCTGGCTCAGGTTTAATGATATATATGAGCTGTACCACCGCGACGCCATGGACGTGGATTTGATCACATGTTGGACACTGTAAGTACTTTGTTGTTGCTTATAATTCACAGTTTGAAAACATTAATTCCAATCTATGCTGACGCGGGCTTTATTTATTGCTTAACATATGCAGAATGGAGATTCAAAAATGTCGCAGATCCGGGATATATGACGTTGGTTTCGTGGATCCTCGAAGGATAAGTGAAGAAATGATATTGATGAATCCTGAGGAAACATATGGAAACCTATACAAATATATTAAGAAACAAAATTACTGCGACTCCATACTAATCCCGTACAACATCGAGTGAGTACATACACAGGCTTCTTCTTCTTATACTGTCTGTGTACTAATTCATTTCTGATTATAATGTATACATGTGCACAGATTCCACTGGTTCTTAATAATATTGTGTCCTGACCGGGGTGTCGTGAACGTCTTTGATTCGTTGCACACTCCAAAAGAAAAACTACAGAACATCATGGACATGATGACAAGGTGATGTATATTTTCCCCTACTTAATTCACCCCTTACACTCGCAATGACTTAACTCAATTTTTTTGTTCGCAGGGCCTGGAATCAATTTCGTCAAGAAAGAGGGTGAGGGACCTAGAGCAAACGGTTGCCGCCCAGGGCTCAAAGCTCCAAGAAATGGAGTCAGAGATGGAGCGACGGATGAAGGTAGCATGGCTGCAGATACAACAAGCCACAGGCGGGACCGGTTCCACAGAGCATGCACCTCTCCAAGATGCGGCCCTTATTAGCCCTCCACAGCAATATCAAAGCAGTCACGCTTCCACACAGGCCGCCGAAGCGGTCCGTTACACCGTGGATGAAATAACTCAACGGACCGCGTGCGAGCTTGTCGTCAGGCAGAAGAACTTAGCTGTGGTGGTACGTATGCGACCTTAGTTCATACTGCATACATTTCACCGTAAATACCATTCATTTACTAACTTTCTTTGTGACTACTAACTTATCAGGTCGCATACGGTATGACCAAACGTGTGGAAGAAGGGCAAAAATGGCACTGCAATGACATTCCACATGGTTACGTACCTGTTGAGGTGGAGCAAGTCGTCACCAGCTGGGAAGACTTGGAACTTGACATCCCCGGAGGTGACGGAGAAACAAAACTCGGTCAGTGTTCTCACTGCATCATTCTATGGAGCAAGGCAGACATCGTTATACCCGATACACCTGCGGCTACCAACAAGCCCCCGTCACCTCCAAGAGATCCACAGGATCATGACGATTCTCCGGGAGCTCCTGATGCAAGCCCGTCTCCTCCGCCAAAGAGGTCTCCGTCTCCTCCGCCGAAGAGGGGACGCCGCACTAAAGCCTCTGCCCCCACTCCACCAGCGAAGAAGGCGCGAAAAACTAGAGAGAAGCCCGCACCAGAGAAAAGAGCGGGCGAGAAGACTCTAGAGGAGCTCGAAGCCTCGGTAAAAGCAGACACAAAGAGGCAAATGGCCGAGTGGAGGAGAAAACCTGAGCCGGAGCCGAAGCTTGATCCCACCATCGTGAAGTCATTCCTCGGTAATTTGAGCAAGGGTCAACAGAAGGAAGTAATAGTAACAGACTATGACCGCTCATTACTGAAATCTCGCCGGAAACGGAAGGCTGCGGATAAGGAGGCGGGCCCATCCAAAAAGGTTCCTCAGCTCGGCCAGCAACCTCAGCGGCCCTTGGGTCCAGTATATACGTATATACACATATATAAACCTACCTGCATGGCTACTGAAAAAAGGAAAAAAAACAAAACCCGGGGCCTTTAGCACCGGGGCTAGAACTTGTCTATGGACAAATTAGAGAGTGTTAACTTGTTTCTGTGTAACAAGGCGTGTTGGATTAGGACGTGTGTTGACTGTTGAGCTCCTAAACCCAGATGCCTCCCAAGCTTATAACTGATGAATGACTTGCAGAACAAACTTTTTCCCCGTAATTCTTGTTCTAGCTAGCAATCAAGACTTTGCATGTTATAAAGTAACTTTTCTTGTTTCTCTAGTCTCGACCCATGCCTTGAACTGGAATTGCAGCCGTTTCTACTACTTTCTTATATAAGGCCACAGGATATTTGCACCACACAGTCAGTTATTCGGGGTTTAATTATTCAACCATCTACCATTAAGATCCAGCTACCGTTTCTTGTACAGAGCTTGCCTCGCTTGTACAATTGTACACTGTTTGATGATCTTAATCTGTAGTACCTAGCTGCTGCATGGTTAATGTGCCTTTTGCATCATAACGATCAGATAACATCTATATTTGCGTCAGTTTCTAGAGACAAACTCCTTGACGCAGTGTTTGCCGCATCAGTTTCTGTCGGAAAAAAAAAACTGATTTCTGTCGAAGTTGGCAACGGTCGTAAAACTCTGGCCTTGTTTAGATACTGAAATTGGGAGGGTGAATTTGGGAGTATGATGTCACTTCGTAATCATTACGTCACTGTAGCATTTCGTTTGTATTTGTGAAAAATTGTCCAAAAATTGATTAATTAGGCTCAAAATATTCGTCTCGCAGAGCACAACAAAACTCTTAGATGTCTATTAAAGCTATAGGTTACGTAGCAAGCTCGTGAGCACGCAACCGCCACTACCAGAAACAGGGTATTTGCACGGCGAAGCCTTTACATTGCTTTTTGCATCTAAACAAGGCCTCTATTTTGGTACCCTGTCTTTTCCAAGCAGCAAGCCCTAGAGTAGCAAGGAAGAGAACGGTTGCAGAAGCCCTCACCAATTCAAAATGGGTCAAAGGCATCACAGGGGCTTTGACTATTCAGATGATTCAGCAATACCTGGACCTCTGGGAGTGTTACTCTCTAAGGTACGAAGAGAAAGACAAATTCATTTGGAAATGGACTGCAAACCATCAGTACTCACCCTCCTCCGCTAACAAAGCGTTCTTTATTGGCCAGACCTCCGGTCCTGGGGATATTTAACTTTTTACCATAATATCGGATGACCACTCTCCAAATAGCATCCTTACAAACGGCAATACGATTTTAGCACCCAGATGATCAAAACGATACAATTTTACCACAATTTGCCTTGTGGCACTCCACATCAGCTTGCCAGCGTGGCAAGCGAAGGGGAAAAGACATCCCTGCCCCTGGCGCCAAGCAAGCAGATCCTTGTGCTTTTAACCAAATGCGACGGGAAGAACTGGAAACTGGGAATTGGTCAGTTCAGAGACAAATGGTCCTGCCCAGCCTACTGCAATCCACCATAGACCCACTCCTCACACGTACAGCCTAGTCCAATCCATTATGCATAATCTATGTTTTTTTAAAAAAGCATAATCCCAGCTGGTGGATACATTGATCACAAAACTAGAATAACAACTGAACAAATAACTCATCACACACAAATTGATCACAAATAATATTACGCATAGTTCATGAAACACAAGCCAAGACACATTGTGCTGGCACACATTAAGCTAGCCACATCCATTGTTTTTGGCAATATACAGTACCATGGTCTTGCCAACAGAAGGGCATAGTCATACAAAAGGGACAAGCTTTGGGGCTTTACAACCAAAATGAATTTGTCCAGAACGTGCTCTTATTTTTTCCCCTTTTTGGCTGGGCTCTTCCTCACTTTTGTCGCTAGCTGCTTCTTCCTTGGAGTCATTTTCTTAAGTTGTAGCTGCTGCGATGTACTTGTCTCATCGACATCATTCACCAATTGTAAATCCAAGCAGAGGTTCCTGTTTAATGACATACCAAGTTCAGAATAGGTATCAGAATGAGCAGTAGCAAGTTCAAACTTGTTTTTAATAGCATATTGCTTCACTGCTAGCCTCAAATCATGCATACTAGGGTATGATATTCCCACAGACAGGTCAGGATTATCCCTGTCCCAATCAAGAACAGGCTCATCTAATACATTATCATCAACTGGAATAGCAACTTCACTCATATCCTATTGCATTTCAGCTGTAATTGTAGGAATAGGTATTGCTTCCCTTGCTGCTTGTTCATCTGCTGCCCTAAAGCCCATTGCCTCATATACTTTGTCCTCATCTGCAGCTGTAGTAGCATCACCATCATGACTTTCATCTTGTTGTATGATCAGATCAGCCCAATTAACTGGTTCTGGTATATTAGGAGGCAAAGATGGAGGAACAGCCTCTGCATTGTTACCAGGAATTTCACTGCCTTCACCTGTAGTGACCCCAGATGCATATCTACGTGAAGAACTAGCATTACCAGAGGTTCCATATTTACTGACAACATCAACAGCAAGAAAAGCAACCCTTTCTGCCCATCTATCCTTCACCAACTGCTGAAAATGTTCATCTCTTCTCACTTTCCATTCAGAACCTACACTTTCATTGTCAAGTACCCATACTGATAGTGTTTGTGATGGCCCCCATATGATCTTTGTAGACATGTCATCATGAAATTTCTCAAGAGTGTACTACCTAGTTCTGTCCAACCACAACTCAGTTTCTTTCCTGGGAATTTCTATTAGCCCAAACTCCCATCAGCAACATAATTAGAAACCTTAACAACTAGCCTAAACGCTTTATCAGGATCAATCCTGACACAATGCATCAATAAGAAATAAATCAATCTGTTAGAGTACATCCTACACTGCACAGCTAGCACACACACAATGGGAGAGACTGATTTAGCTTACTGTGGGATATGGGTACCCCTGGGCCCACTGTCAGACCAGATTACGGCGGCCAAGGCCCACCTCTGACAGGCCCGTGAGCCGACCCCTACGCAGCCCATACAGGCTCCCTGACTTGACGGACAAGATAACAATGACCCGGCGGGCGGCTCATCCGATATCCAGGGATATTCCAATTGTAACCGACCCGGATTAGAGTCCTGGTCGGAGTCAAGTAGGTTTAGATGGAAACCGACTTGTAAACCCTAGCCCGCTACCCTATATAAAGCGGCCTAGGGCACCCCCACGAGGGCATCGCAACACACCCTGTAAACCATACGCTCGACCCTGCTTCCTGAAGCTCGGCCGAGTACCCAGCAATACAAACGACGCCACCGACACAGGACGTAGGGTATTATACCTCCGGGTAGCCCGAACCTGTCTAAATCAGTGCCTCCTGTGTACCATCAAGTCGCTAGTTCATCGATCGCCCCTCCTACAAATCAACCACTCGGGTACCCCCAGGTGGATTGCCGGTCCTAAGGTCCGACAGTTGGCGCGCCAGGTAGGGGAGATTGGTGAGCTTTTTCGATTCGAAAACACCGTTGGCTTGATGGCAGATCGATCCGACGTCGTCTTCCCGGCGAACATGAGCGGCAGCCCCAAGTACCTCGCGGGATGCAGCTTCTTCGCCGACTCTAGTGACTCCAGCTCCACCAACGCCGGCCTGACGCCGGCGGACTCGACCTCAACGACCCCTGAAACTCATTCCGACGTGCCCGATCAGCTCATGCAGCAGATCGAGCAACTCAGCGTCCGTGAGCGGATCCCAAATCTACTTCCACGTCGCCGAGTACCTTACCCCGACGAGATCATCGACGGACTCAACCGCATCAACGACACGCTCGCTGAATGCATTGCCATGTCCGAGCGAGTCCTGGACCGCTCGGGGAACACGTTCCCCCATGGGCTGAAGAACGCGGCCGCCGACTACTCCGACCGGCTCCCACAACGCGAGGCCCAGATCCAATTTGGAAACCCGCCCGGACCCACCCAGTTTCCGGACTACGTCGAGTTTCAGATCGCACACGACAACTACTTCAACTCGGCTACTAATCGAGCTAAGTATTTTATTTTATTTTATTTTATTCCTACGGCAAAAACAGATCGCCATGTGCATATCTTTTTCTCCAACAACGAGACCGCGTCAGCACGACAACGCCGCATCGACTCAAACACCCTCCGAGCTCAGCGCCGGCAGGCGGAAGATGCGGATCGGCAAGCTGATGGAGGTTCGCGCCACGAGGAATTGGATCCGCTGGACCCGCGCAATCTAGAGCGCGAGTTTGAAAGAGCTCAGGCCAACTTTCAAACACCGTCAGCAGCCATGGCGGCATGCATCGCCGAGCTGGACCACATGGACGCCACTCCGGAGGCGGCTCGGCTCCGAGCCTGGCTAGCCATCGCGCAGGACCTGCATCATAAGGACAAAGAGGCTAGGTCACGATCTAGCCGATCACGCTCGAGCAGATCGAGTTCCCGCAGGACCGGGCACAGCAGATCTAAACGCGGACGGCTCCGCAATAGAGGACAGCCACTCCAATCCATTGTTTCCTCTCAAGAATCGAATGCACAGCGTCCTAATAAGAAGTACATATGGACAAAAACCAAATCAAATAGACGAACCCTAACCCTAACCCTGAAATCAAATAGCAAACACGGACCTAGGAGAGGACCTGAAGGCATACCTTCACTCCAATGCCGAGGTGCTCCGGGAGGACATGCCTGCGGTGGGGGACGGCGTTGGGGGCGTCAGGCGGTGGTGGAGTGCCGGCGTCGGGCGTTTGCGGCGTCGGGCTCGTCGCGCGTCGAACGTGAGGCGGAAGTGGGGTGGGGCCACGGTGGTGGAGCTGTCGCGTCGGGCGGGACCG
>OAMR01000790.1:187829-198725 GCA_900205405.1 Echinochloa crus-galli
CGGGTGGGGCGGCGCTCGGCGCTCGGCGGGCTTGGGGCGGCGCTGGCTCCACCGGCGGCGCGGAGGAATCGCGAGCACGCGAGACGCGAGGGAGCGTCGGGCGGAACAGAGACGGAGCCGACCGGGACCCGAGCGTTGGAAGGATAAGGCGTCAGGGGCAGGGATGTCTTTTCCCCTTCGCTTGCCACGCTGGCAAGCTGATGTGGAGTGCCACAAGGCAAATTGTGGTAAAATTGTATCGTTTTGATCACCTGGGTGCTAAAATCGTATTGCCGTTTGTAAGAATGCTATTTGGAGAGTGGCCATCCGGTATGATGGTAAAAAGTTAAATATCCCCCGGCCCTGGGGCTACCATTTTGAAGAAGACTAGAGCATCGCCCAACTGTAAATTTTTTGGATGGCTCGTTTTGCACAACCGCTGTTGGACTGCAGCTCTTCGACGTCGACACAATCTCCAGGATAACAACGATTGTGCGCTCTGGGACCAAGAGGATGAAACCTTGGATCACCTCCTAGTCGGGTGCTCCTACAGCAGAGAGGTGTCAGGTGTGTGGTTCCGCTTGTTACGTCTTCGGGGTCAGGAAGCTCTGTCGCCGATCACCAGTGCTTTGTTGATTGGTGGATCATCGCTCGTAAATGTCTGCCAACAGAAACCAGAAAGATGTTTTGTTGACTCTTTGTTGTTCTAACCGCGTGGGGGAATCCGGAGAGAAACTGTTGACGACCAAAATTGGCACGGGTGTGCAAACCGGTCTGACCGGTATGCACAAACCGGTCAGACCGGTTTAGTAAACATTGATAAAATACAAATTGGACTTCACCATTGTGTAGCTCTCGTCAAGACGATCAAGATGCATATGTGGAACGCCTATTTTGGACTCCGGATGAGAGAGTTATGGCTTCGGGGAGATTCTAGAGAGTACCCAAGCTCGCTTCAAGAGACGAGAACGAGCAGACCATGAGCACCCATCGGCCAGGGACGCACCCCAAGCCCGCTTGACCCTGGGATCAGTCCACGCCGTCGGCAGACAGCGAAGAAGTGATGCCTCGGCATACCCCTTATCTATGTCTTATGCATGTGCGGCGGCGGCCTAAAATTTGCAGCTCACATCGTTGCTTTGTGACTTGTTCGTCCTTCAGTTCCAGAGCTCGACTGCTCGAGAAAAACATGTTTAAGCGGGATGTGACTCCGCTGGGGAAGAAAGCAAAGGGATCTGCTACTATGGTTAATCTATCAAAACCTAGTGAAGTTGATCCTGATAACATCGTTAGACCGACTATTGATGAATTGTCGGCTGAGGATCGTCCAGCCTATGAAGCCTTCATGAAGAACCGTGAAGAGGAGGAAGCCCGACGCAAAGCAACAGAAAATGAAGAAGCACGTCGGTGGTATTTATCTCACTTCTCCAACAATCGGAAGGGCGACATCTCCAAGGACAAGGAGGTGGTCATCGTTTCGAGCGAGGACGAGCAAGATAAAGTAAAATCCAATGTGAGTACTACAGCACCACCCGTTACTTTGGAGCAAATTAATTGCTTTTTGGTTAATGGCCAAAGACAAATGATTGTTACTGTCCAAAACATGATTGATAATTCATTAGGAAAACAACATTTGGCCAATGATAGTAATGCTCCTAAGTTTGATGTTGCTAGTACTTCACAAAATAATGTCATGCCTCCTGAATCATCGACAGCACACATACCTCAATTTGGTATGCCGAATAATTATTTTGAAGGTCAAAAGTCTCCAGAACAATATATCATAGACAATGCGGTCAGACCGGACCGGTTCTGGTGCTTTAGTTGCTTATCAATCGTCTTCTAAACCAATTACTAGTGTACCTCCTGTTTAGGCTGATCTTAGCCGAACAAATGGATTTGCTGGTAATTATGTTCCTCCATATGCAACTATACATTATCTTATGCCTCCCCATAATTCAGGTTATTTATACGGTGCAGTGCCAAATAATATTTACTTACAACAACCACCGTATGTACAGCCGAATTAGGTACCACATCATGCGCCGAATAGTATTAACCCTAATATACAAAAGCCAAATGATGCTTGTTACAATCAGATGCTTGAAAAATATAAAAGGGATTTGGCTATTATGTTTAAAGAAACTTTCGGCGTAGAGCTTAAAGACAAAACTCTAGTGTGTAAAAAACCATATTCTGAGAGTTTTGATACTATACCATATCCTCACAATTTTAAGGTACCAGAATTTATTAAATTCACTCGGGAGGATAGTAGAACTACATGGGAGCATGTTAGCCAATTTAATGCACAAATGGGTATTCATGGTAATCTTGATCATTTAAAAATCCGAATGTTTCCTTTGTCATTATCTGGTACTGCTTTCTCATGGTTTTCAGCATTATCCCCTAATTCCATTCATACATGGTCTCAATTAGAGAAAAAAATTTCATGAACACTTTTACAATAGTGATAATGAATTGAGACTTTCTCACTTAACATCGGTTAGGCAAAAGAGTGATGAGCCTGTTTCTGAATATATTAGAAGATTTAGAGATACAAAAAACCGATGTTATAGTTTGGTTATTTCTGAAAAGGATCTTGCTGAATTATGTCTTAATGGTTTGAGATCTCATATCAAAGAGAAATTAGAAGGCTATGAGTTTCTAACCATTAATCAAGTGTTACAAAGAGCTTTGGCTCAAGAAAGCCGAAGTAAGGATTTTAAACCTAAACCCGATCGTTTTGGTGTGCATGTTGTCAATTATGATGATTCAGACGATGAGGGTAAATAGGTTTATGCTGCTGAATTTGTATGGTCATCTAAAGATAATCCTAGCACCTGCGCTTCTCTCAAGCCGATTCATAAAAATCGGCACGAAGAAGTCAAATTTACTTTTGATGTATCTAAGTGTAATAGGATCTTTGATGAGCTTGCAAAGGCTGGGAAACTGAAATTTTCTCACACTATACCGCCGACTGATGAGTTGAAACGGCGAGCTTATTGCAAGTTCCATAACACTTATTCTCATGCCACCAATGATTGCAATGTTTTTCGTAGGAAAATACAATCGGCCATAAATCAAGGACGATTGTTGATTAATGTAATGCAGATTGATGAAAATCCCTTTCCTGTGCACACACTCGAATTGGTAAATCCAAAAGTGTTGATTCGGCCGCATCAAGCCAAAAAAGCTAAAGGAAAAAACGTGATAATTGGTGACGAAAGGCCTATGAGTTCAAATGTGCCATCAGAAAAGACCCCTCGGTTCAAGTTGAAGACTCAAACACTCGGGGGGCAAGACAGGAGCAAAAACACCGGTTCTACACAAACCGGTCTGACCGGTCAGCATGGAAACCTCAAAGACAAGGTGAGGCCGAGCTTTGAAGAGCTCCTGGCCAAGTATAAAAAGAAAGGGGCTGCTCAGAAATGAAAAAAGCTTCAGAACAAAGTCAAGGATGTAAAGCAATCATTAGAACATCAAAAGCAGTCAATGTGTAAACAAGTAACAATGGAGCAGCGTGCAAAGGTGGTACCAGCAAGATCAGCAACAATCAAGCAGGTATGGAAGCCAAAACAAGTTGTTTCATCATCAACATGAATTAGTGCAAGGTATGGCCGATGGTACAAGGTATGGCTGATAATTTGTTTATCGCCCTTAGAGCTAATATATGGCCGATGTATTGTTCATCACCGTCCTTAGATAATTTTGGTCCAGAAGGTTATTTTTTGGCACGCAAGCTTCGCCAAAAAAACAGGGGGCATATGTTGACGACCAAAATTGGCACGGGTGTGCAAACCGGTCTGACCGGTATGCACAAACCGGTCAGACCGGTTTAGGAAACTTCATCAAAATGCAAATTGGACTTCACCATTGCGTAGCTCTCGTCGAGACGATCAAGATGCATATGTGGAACGCCTATTTTGGACTCCAGATGAGAGAGTTATGACTTCGGGAAGAATCTTCACCTGGGAAAACCGGTCAGGCCGGTTTCCCAAACCGGTCTGACCGGTTTGGACCTGTAATTTGAGTAGGATTAGGAATGACTCCGCTGGGGAAGAAAGCAATGGGATCTGCTACTATGGTTAATCTATCAAAACCTAGTGAAGTTGATCCTGATAACATCGTTAGACCGACTATTGATGGTGGCAGAACTGGAGAAAAAAATAAAAAAGAGTCATTTGCTGGTTCAAAAATTTGACAATTTACTCTATTTTTCTATTGTTCACGCAAGCATATATACACTACCTTGCTATGATTATATTAATTAATTATATAATAATAATACACAAAAGCGAATAGATTGTAAAAGTGGTCAATATATCTTACTTGATCATTTAAATTTCACTACACAATTTTCAACGTATTGAAATCATCAATAACCAAATCTACTTAGACCTTCATTTGTGATTTATCTCTCAATATAGAAAGAAATCTTGCCATCCACATGACTTTTTGTAAAAAAGAATAAAATATCTTTTTTAGGTTTTACCTTGGTATCCTACAAATTTGTCTAATTTCATATGTGGATTTACTGTAGATGCATGGGGGTAAAGCTGATGTACCAAATGTTTTTTTTTAAAAAATACCTAGGATATGGACCTCCCAACATATTATACATACAATACCTTGCAAATATGCACTTTGACTGCTTGTCGAGAACAAAACAAACATAGAAAGATCATTGTGCCCTTACCTTGCAAAAAGTGGTGCTAATTTTTTTTTTCATTTGTTGTGGGTGCTGGCCACCCCCAGTTCCGCCACTGGAGAGAAAGGAACGCTAGGGTGTTTGAATGTTTGATACTAGAGTCTTTGGCCATTGCTATCCTCTCTGAAGCGAAGTGGATTGGGTTGCTGCCAGGTTTAGTTAGCGGTTGGCTGGTGGCTGATAAACCAAGCGAAACAACTAACTAGGTGCTCTGTCCGCCCCCAACCGCCCAAGATCCTCTTAAGTGCAGTGATGATGATTTCATTATTAGAATTAATTGAATCAAATAAATCAGAATACCAACAGCTTCAGGTACTTTTACATGTTTTTTTTCATAATGCTCACTGCCTTTGTGATTTTTTCATGTGAACTACTCACATACGTACACCCACTTCACATCGTTGATGTTCAAACTTCAAAAGTGCAGTAGTGAAGATACAACTGCAGTTCGACGATCCAGGTGCAGATTGTCTTGTATTAACAGTGCAAAAGTACATCATTATACATCTGTACACATACGAACGTACACTAGTGCCGAAGCAAATGATCTTTACTCAGAACGGTTAATGGTGTCTAAGTAGCTGAAAACAAAGGTTCAGCCTGAAGGAAGTGCTCTAACTGTTGAGTATTATGTGAAGTTAATGGTTTCTAGCTTCCATCAAGAGAGCATATTTGTTCAATTGTGCTTCTCAGTCCTCACCATTTCAGGGAGGATGCCAGTTCCAGTAGAGATTCAACTTGCCGTATAGTCTGCAGCTTCTCCTGCTGCTTCAACATGTTTGCAACAGACTCTGGATCATATCCCGTTTGTAGCTTATTCTTTTCTTGCTCAGCTTGAACCTCTTTTAGTAGCTCGTCGACTTCCCTGACAAAGTCCACCCTCAGAAGAAGATCATCATCCTGAGGTGGCAGCTCAATTCGCCCTTCATGCTGATGTAAATAAAAGGAAACAACATAGAATAGAAAATGAAACATTCAGGATGAAGTGGGGGCATTTAGGATGTTCCTATAGCATATGAGGACTAAAATAACATAGAAAAGTAATTTTGAAAGAAGCAGTATATCCTGAATCAAACTATTAACTGAAATGGACATATTGATTTTCTTTAGATTCAGCAAATTACTACAGTGGATGTGACGATATTTTCTATATTGATTATCATAAGTTCATGTATGCTTTGCTTCAAACTGAATGCTTCTTTTGATGTTCATGATTTCAGAACTTCCAAAAAACACTAAGAGGTTCAGCATGATAAAGGACTCCACAATTAGTATTTTCATGTATCAATATAGGTGGTTTGTATTCTATTTTTACTATACTATATTCTTTTAGCACAACAAGGACCAAGGAGGCGTTAGCAATATCTAAAGCAGTTACATGGATAAAAGTTGTTAGCATCTCTTGTGTAAATTTGCTTATGCTCAAGTGTTGACAGCTTAAAGTCTTGTGAAGACATGGGAAGATCATTTGTACTGAATTAGCATACTTTCTCCATGTTGAAACCAGCAGGAAAGACCATAGTGAATGGGTCCTCTCTTGGGAAAACTTCAAGCATGTGCTTTCTACATTTCTTTAACCACTTGTCGTCATCACCACCATCATGAAGATTAAGAAGTTCATTCAGTAATCTCATGGCAGGAGTTGCTTCACTCTTTAGAATCTCTGCCTGCATTCAGATTATGATTTTTGATTAGCCCACACCACACCAGTAAGGGAATTGGAAGAAGAAATGGAATATCTGAATAATAAACTTATATGGATCCAGTAAAACTGAAAACACTTCTCACCAAAATAATTTCTACCCACCCCTCATGTCAGGTCCAACGGTGGAAACGACGTGGAAAGTTTTTAAAAAACGATGTTTTTAGAGAGTTTTTGCCGTTTTGGGTATTACTTTTCTCACCATAGAATTTCTTTACCCACCCCACGTACCCACCAACCAAATTTCAAATTTCATATTTCATATGTTCTGCCAATTTTCTTCGTCCGTCGTTGACACCGTAGCTGAACCGGACTCAAACTGCATGGCGGCAGTTACCGCATGCTCTACATGTGCGTCCTGTGCAGATAATCGCTGGCCAGTTCACGTCTTGGCAAAGCTAGCGTCAGCCCTGGGCCAGTGGTCCGCAGCGCAGCTGGGCCACTAATATTAATGTAGGTTTTCCTGCTACTACATAGGCTAACAACAATAGCTTGGCAACGGTCAGCTGATCAGCCATGCGCCACACGAGCACAGACAGCCTATTGCTTGATGAGGATAAACAGCTTGTGAACCCATTTAAGTTCAAATAAAAAAAACAAGTGCATACTCCGTATAAATGTAAATGTCCAGGAGCAAGAGCTCCAATCAATTTACATTCCAAGTTTTTAGCTATTCTATTATTATCATTCGTCTGTTGTGAACGTCCAAAAAAATTGTTGTTTAATTAGCTATGAATCCTAAGGACACTTTTACGTCTTTCAAATGTAAACTTCACTAATCTGTATTTTGTGCAATATCTGTTGGGCACACGGACCAGGCCACGACAAGATAAAATTGCCAGTCTCCACCGCCATGGCCTAATATGCACGAGCGCGGCAGGCGGCGAGCTCAAGCGAACTTGGGCCAACAACAAATATATTGTAGGCAGCACGATAACATACTCCATGAAGGTCCTCTAAATTATTTAGTTAAAAGTAGTCTTATATATGTAACCTTAAAAGATACAATTAGCATATTCCGTAGCAACGCACGGGCATTATTGCTATAGTCTAAAATAACGCTCACAATAAAGATAGCACGGGTGTGTCCCAGCGCGTGTCGCGCGGGCATATTTGCTAGTTATGTTTAAAGGTACAGCTATTTTGCTTACCTCTACCCTTCTATACAAAAGGTCAAGGCTTCTGATGACATCCCGCTCATCCTGCAGGTACAACAGAATGTCAAATATCCAAAAAGTAGAATCCATTTATTATTGACTTATAAGAAAAGGAACATCTTAGATATCTTTATACTATGCTGAGAATTTCAGGAAACATCAAGATCAACCGGTGAACATAAAAGTAGTAAGGAACTGAAGTAAATAATGTTTACAGGTTACAATATTTAGTACTATGGCAATGTAGAAAATTTAAATAACTGACAAAATTAATGTGGCACATTGGATTATAAGCTCACAACAAATATTTCTATTTAAGATTTTGAAACTACAAACTGTAAGAATTTGAACTGTAAATAAGGATAAACAAACCATAAGAATCTATAGCTCATCATACAAAAGAGAAATATTACATACATCACGACGCGCAACATCAAGTCGATTCCAAATGACCATAAGGACAAGTTCAGTAAGATCTCCTCTTTCAGCAGCCTTCTCAATTTCCTGCATATGAGTATAGTAGCAGTTCATCAATAAAATAAAACTTCTCCAAAAAGATTTTTTGGAAAACAGTACCTTAGGTAGCAAAACGAAGTTTAGGGGCTACTAACTGTAAGTTTCATTTCAGTGGTTCTTGTAATTAGTATAAGGAAATCAAGCAACAATACATTGATGCCCACACTTTCGAGTCAATTTTGGATGACTCACATGGTAAATATATATTGACAAGTGAAAGTAGCACAATTGTATGGATTTATGGTTGGATGCATTAAGGTGACATCTATGGGCAATGGCCTTATCAACAAAAAAGAATAGATCTTATGAAGCTGGAGCATCGTGCTTGGTGCAGGCGACTTGCGTCCATGACAGCTTAAATGCCCCATGTAATGATAAATTCCAATTTCAATGTGTTGTCTAGGTAACAGAAACACCCGATAAATCAAGAGAGCAATGTTGTTCAGTCATATTTGCCTCACACTCTGTTCCAGTATAGTGCTATTCATAACAGTCACTACTTCCCATAATTCATCAAAACCGCAGTTAGCTTCTCTACCATGAGAGAAAGGGAGAGAAACATGGTACAACAAATTGGGCGAATAATTTGAATCTTTATGTCACGGTTAATGTGCCAGCCCTAACTTTGAGGCCCACCTGCACAGAGAGATGATAACTGTTCACACGGTATTGTAGCTCATGAACAGTACCTCGGATAGGGTTAGTTAGTTTGTTAGGAAAGAGATAAAGTTAGATGAGTTGTTTAGGATATTTGGTTAGGGATCAAGTTAGTCATCTCTATAAAAGAGACCCCCTTGTATCAATTAAAGGCAAGCAAGAAGAACCCTAAAAAGTAGTCAGAGCCTCCATAGGGAGGGCGATGAATAGGTTCTTCGGGCTATCCCTAGATCTACCATAACACTTTAAGAAGGCACAATGAGCTGTTTGGTTACCTCCTCAACATCTTCACCGGCTCTTAAGAAACTTGAAACTAAAATCCTAGCTTTGCGAACTTCTTCTTGTGGGTAAGCTTTCAGGCGCATGCCTATTTCTCGGTATTCATTTGTTATTCTTTCCTCCTCAGCCTCCTCTTTTTGCCGATATGCATGCCATTCCTTAGTCCTCTCCCGCTGACGGGCTTGCCACTCCTGTATGTGGAAGTATATGTGATATCAGCTTGCAGAAAAATAGCTGTCTCTGGAATTAGGTGAAATCACTGGTACCAACCATCAACTCCTATAACGCAACAAATGAATGAAATTCAATGAGTGATGTTGTTTAATGAGAATATATACATCATGCAGATTATATACATAGTATCTTTGAGGAAGAAGGCAGTTTTCAGACATCGCAGTACAGGAACTGCTTCCAACTATAGGTCACAGTGAATGGAGATGGATGACACTAATAGTTATAAAGTTATTATGTCAACTCAGAGCAGAATGAGCAGTTTGTGAGGGAGACCCATGATGATAATAATTCGGTCCTACAGGCTAAAGGTAGTATATGGCAGCAGAATGATCCAGAAACTGTATGCCATGAACCATCGACAACGCACATTTGGTATACCTACTGAAGATAATTTTTATTTTAGTTGTTTGCTAAAGAACAATACTGAGCAAATAGGACCAATGGCCATCTTAGCGCACAGCCCACAGCAGCAAATAGACTAACAGTAGGAAGGGCTAATTACAGCTACAGAGAACTTCTGGTGGTATCATGAAAATTGCAGCTCCAGTGGATTGCCAATGTATCTAAAATATGAGAGGAAAAACAAATTTCTATTTCTCCAGAAAAGCAAATGTTTCTAACACTAGAACATTGGTCCCTGTCATATTTCCTGGTTCACAGAATGCTTGCTAATCCTACCACCAATTCAACTTAAAGGAGATGGGATTGAGCTCGCACATCGCCCGCATGATGAAATGCCTCAGCAAACTAACCACGAAATCCACTCACATAACGCGCACAGGTGCGCCCATACCTCATCGTAGAACTCGGGCGGCATTCCCTCCAGCTCGGCGTCCCCGGCGGCTGCAGCCCCCTTGGTCTTCTCCACAGCTGCAGCAAACAAAGCGGTTATTAGTCACCAAAAAAGTCAAGGCCCCTACGGGAGCTCGGTACAGAGGAGCAGGTGCAGCACAGCAGTGCAAGTGCCAATCGAACCTGAGATGGGGAAGAGGGGCCTCGCGGGGCGGAGAGGGCTCAGGCGCGACGGAGTGGGGCGCCGCGGGCCGGGAACGTTGGGGGCAGAGGGGAGGAGGAAGGGCGAGGTCGGCCTCGGCCGTAGAGAGGTGGGAAGCACCAGCGCGGGCGCCGCGGCGGTCATATCGAGCCCGGCGACGCGACCCACGGCCGGCGAGCGAGCAGAGGGTTTTGGGTCGACGGAGGATTTTGCGGGCGGGCGAGCCGAGCCGACAGGGCAGGGACGATGGAAGGCGCAAAATTACCGGCAGCGCTATCCAACAACTCCCACACGGTGACACAGACCCAGGGCTCTGGGTTTAGGCGGTGACTGACTATGGGCCCGGATGGTTTGAAGCAAACTTCGCTTCGCCCCGCCAAATCTTTAACCATGCGGCCACGGGCTATAAATGGGGATGCATAAACAAACATTAGGAAGAAAAGAAGATGAAGTTAAGTTTCCCATGGCAAGGCAGTCTTACAACCCAACTTGCTCGCTAAATCTGATCAATGCTACCATAATTTAGAACATCAAACGTGCCATACGTAGAACAAAAAGGCAAAAGATTCGCAAACCGAAGCGTTAACAAGACCAAACGGTGTTTACCGTTTACCTTTCCTACAGTTTGGGTCGCACAAACGCAGAAAAAAAAAGTACGATTCTTTTCCTT
>OAMR01000790.1:199563-215014 GCA_900205405.1 Echinochloa crus-galli
CCCAATCTATGAGGGGTGGAACACATCACTCCCCAACCTATGAAAATAGATTTTTTACCCCCTAAACTTTCTAAAACCGGACAAATCACCCTCTAAAGCAGTGAAAGGGAGAGAAACATGGTATAACAAATTGGGCGAATTATTTGAATCTTTAAGAAGGCACAATGAACTGTTTGGTTACCTCCTCAACATCTTCACCGGCTCTTAAGAAACTTGAAACTAAAATCCTAGCTTTGCGAACTTCTTCTTGTGGGTAAGCTTTCAGGCGCATGCCTATTTCTCGGTATTCATTTGTTATTCTTTCCTCCTCAGCCTCCTCTTTTTGCCGATATGCATGCCATTCCTTAGTCCTCTCCCGCTGACGGGCTTGCCACTCCTGTATGTGGAAGTATATGTGATATCAGCTTGCAGAAAAATAGCTGTCTATGAAATTAGGTGAAATCACTGGTACCAACCATCAACTCCTATAACGCAACAAATGAATGAAATTCGATGAGTGATGCTGTTTAATGAGAATATATACATCATGCAGATTAGATACATAGTATCTTTGAGGAAGAAAGCAGTTTCAGACATCACAGTAGAGGAACTGCTTCCAACTATAGGTTACAGTGAATGGAGATGGATAACACTAATTATAAAGTTATTATGTCAACTCGGAGCAGAGTGAGCAGTTTGTGAGGGAGACCCATGACGACAATAAATTGGTCCTACAGGCTAAAGGTAGTATATGGCAGCATAATGATCCAGAAACTGAATGTCAAGAACCATCGACAACTCATATTTGGTATACCTACTGAAGATAATTATTATTTTAGTTGTTTGCTAAAGAACAATACTGAGCAAATAGGACCAATGGCCATCTTAGCGCACAGCCCACAGCAGCAAATAGACTAACAGTAGGAAGGGCTAATTACAGCTACAGAGAACTTCTGGTGGTATCATGAAAATTGCAGCTCCAGTGGATTGCCAATGTATCTAAAATATGAGAGGAAAAACAAATTTCTATTTCTCCAGAAAAGCAAATGTTTCTAACACTAGAACATTGGTCCCTGTCATATTTCCTGGTTCACAGAATGCTTGCTAATCCTACCACCAATTCAACTTAAAGGAGATGGGATTGAGCTCGCACATCGCCCGCATGATGAAATGCCTCAGCAAACTAACCACGAAATCCACTCACATAACGCGCACAGGTGCGCCCATACCTCATCGTAGAACTCGGGCGGCATTCCCTCCAGCTCGGCGTCCCCGGCGGCTGCAGCCCCCTTGGTCTTCTCCACAGCTGCAGCAAACAAAGCGGTTATTAGTCACCAAAAAAGTCAAGGCCCCTACGGGAGCTCGGTACAGAGGAGCAGGTGCAGCACAGCAGTGCAAGTGCCAATCGAACCTGAGATGGGGAAGAGGGGCCTCGCGGGGCGGAGAGGGCTCAGGCGCGACGGAGTGGGGCGCCGCGGGCCGGGAACGTTGGGGGCAGAGGGGAGGAGGAAGGGCGAGGTCGGCCTCGGCCGTAGAGAGGTGGGAAGCACCAGCGCGGGCGCCGCGGCGGTCATATCGAGCCCGGCGACGCGACCCACGGCCGGCGAGCGAGCAGAGGGTTTTGGGTCGACGGAGGATTTTGCGGGCGGGCGAGCCGAGCCGACAGGGCAGGGACGATGGAAGGCGCAAAATTACCGGCAGCGCTATCCAACAACTCCCACACGGTGACACAGACCCAGGGCTCTGGGTTTAGGCGGTGACTGACTATGGGCCCGGATGGTTTGAAGCAAACTTCGCTTCGCCCCGCCAAATCTTTAACCATGCGGCCACGGGCTATAAATGGGGATGCATAAACAAACATTAGGAAGAAAAGAAGATGAAGTTAAGTTTCCCATGGCAAGGCAGTCTTACAACCCAACTTGCTCGCTAAATCTGATCAATGCTACCATAATTTAGAACATCAAACGTGCCATACGTAGAACAAAAAGGCAAAAGATTCGCAAACCGAAGCGTTAACAAGACCAAACGGTGTTTACCGTTTACCTTTCCTACAGTTTGGGTCGCACAAACGCAGAAAAAAAAAGTACGATTCTTTTCCTTAAATTAAAGGGAAATCTGATGCTGTAGAATTAGCCTCACCAGATCAGCGAACTGATTTATACTGATTCAAGGCATAAGAAATGTTTTAGGTATTGGCACAAGCTCAAAAACATAACCTTAGCCACAAGTCATATTGTAATAGCTCCACAGATCCAAAAGAAATTAGCATCAGAATATTTTTCAAAACGAAGCCGCCGCAGAACTTATTTAATCACAACATGGGGCATATAATATAAGTTCAGGCCTTTAGGCTTTTGGGCGATCAACACAACGCCCAGTCACATGGGTCCCTGCATTCTGTGTGTGAAAAGAAAGGCAAAAGAGGGCCAGCAGGAGAAGCATGCCAAGCACATATCGCCAATGTTTATGTTCTATTGTCCTTTTAACAGTTCTTTATTCTTGCATCGTTTGTCTTGTATCAGTATATCTGTTGGGGTTCAGCAAACCCCCTGTAACAATACAATCATGGTGCAACCACTTGTAATTGATGTATCTTTCACTGGAAGTATTATTCAACAACACGGCAGTCTAAAGCAGCAGCGTTGCCAGGGGTGCTATTTAACTTCTGTTCACCTCACCCCTCTGTCATGGAGCGGACCTTGCGTGCCCCTGAAAACAATTATAATTGAAAAGGAAGAAACAAACAACCAATTAATAGTTTGGCAAAACAAAAGGAAATAACATGTATATTTGTATCATGTATGTCAAGATCAACACAGCTAGCAAAGGGCGATAAGCCAACAAGTGATTGCATCAAAGAATGAACTCTCGTAACATTAATGAAAATTTACAACATTATACTTCAGCAAACAATTTCCCGAAAATGAGCCTGACAATTTTCTGTACAAACATGACATTTTTTTGGAACAAACTAGAACATAAGACACGATTCTACTGGGTAATACAAATTAAAAGAACTAACACGCCAGCAATCAATTTTGTGAAGAAAAGGACTCACAAAATTTCGTACTTTCCTGTATAACTTATAACTTCAGCATTTGAGAAGCACCAAGATAAGTAAAAAGACACGGACTGCTGATAGACACAGACAAAATATACACAACCATAGAGACACAAACAAGACAATTTTTCATCAGGTAGCGCAAAGGGAAAACATGAACAAAGCAGAGTAGGAATAGAAAAAAAAAACTAAAATCATTTCAGCACATGATCTCTTTCTAGAAGAAAGCATTGCACACAGTAACACCCAATTAATCTACTCCCTCCGTTCCAAATTATAAGTCGTTTTGGCAAATCTAGATTCATAGATAATAGTATGTATCTACATATATACTTATGTCTAGATACATACTACTAACTATGAATCTTGAAATGCCAAAACGACTAATAAATTGGAACGGAGGGAGTAGATATCAGTGTCAATCTATGTTTCCGCCTGTACAACAGCATTACCAAACAAAAGCACTAATATATAAATTCTAACGGAATGGATGATTTTCAAGTCCAATCCAACCAAATCAAGACACAGGAAACATGCCCGCACGAGAAGAAATCCATAACCTAACTAAAAACATAGTTTTAACTGAAGTACGATGTCATTATCAGTCAACATAGAAGAATGCATTCTTCTACTGCAAGAGCTGCAACAGCAATAGAATATCTGAATGAAATTTATCAGCAAACAATGATATACCATCTCTATTCTATTTTACTTGTTCTTTTAGGTATTGAGATGGTCTTCAAAATACATTTTTTTACCATTAGTAATTGTAAGTTGACAAAAATAGTAATATATCCTGATACATAAGAAAACTAAAGGAAAAAAATCTATTAATATCATTTTTATGTCATATATCTAAACATGTTAAAGCATATTAGTAGCCAGATCTTTAAAAGATATGATACTTTAAAATGTAAAACTTTGCCAAAATGCCAACATTGAAATGATTTTCAAAAGATAAGGAAATCCATGTCTAATAAAATAGTAAGCCTCCTCACAGAGGAAAAGATATCATCCAGTACTGCTTATACTTTAGTCAACCAGAAAAGATCATAAATAAACTGCCTATCTCTTTATTAGCCCAAACATCAAAGAAACAGATAGACATTTCAAGCCATGAAGAGAAACTAAGAAGCATTCTAGGCCAAGACAACTGAAATGCACATGAAATACCTAAGCAAAATGCAACAAGCTGTACAAGCATGCAGCTCTAATATAGAAAAATCATATACAAAATCACCTCACCACTTAAGAAAAAAGATGATTGCACAACTTTTACCCTACCCTTCATTTTCCCAGTTCAATTTAAGAGAAGAAACACAACAGCAGTTTAAAGGTGCACCGGAAGAATCCAGTTTCCCTATTGGTAACTCAACAGCAGTAAGAAGTGCTAAATTTGTCACTGAGAAAAATGAAAGACTTATTGAGCTTAGGCTTGAAGGTAAGTGTTTGGTTCACAGGAACAGTTTAGTCATGCCAAATCAGATTTCCCAGTTAGGCTCCACACATCACAGGTAGCAAAAAGGCCTTGCAGACACAAACCATGGATGCTGTACAATAATTGAGATCTATGAGAGAACAAAGTGTTGATGTCAAATCCCCATACCCAACAATTCAATGCTACCCATACCATACTGTAGTGGCATCTCGTCGAATTCATTCCTGCAATTTCTAGCCCAAGAAATGAACATATTGGGGGTGTTTAGTTCCTGGAAAAAGGTAAAAAGTGGAGTGAAAAAGTCACATCGGACACTGTAGCACTTTTCGTTTGTTTGTGGTAAACATTGTCCTACCGTAACCTAACTAGGCTTAAAAGATTCGTCTCGTCGCGTACATCAAAACCATGTATCTAGTTTTTTTATTTACCCACGTTTAGTACTCCATGCATGAGGAGAGAGATTTGATGTGATAGGTGAATAGTGAAGTTTGGAGAAAGAATTTTTGAAAGTTTGATGATTTGATCGGGAACTAAACAGGGCCCATGCAAGATGTCCCAATGCCTGCTTAGCTTTAGCTTGGACAATATCTCAGCCAATATGAACAACCAATTACAGCTCACTCAAGTACACAAGTACAAGAAATGACCACACGAAGTAAAGAGCCTTGCATCCGGACTTCCGGAGCAAACCCCCACCCACCAGAAGCGTCCGGGACCTGTATGTACGTCCACGATCATTCAATCAAGCTCACTGATCCATAAACGGTGCGGGCCCAGCCCAATAGCATGTAATCTAGAACCAATTAGCACATTCCAAGCTACTCTCATGGATCATCAATTTTATCGTGTGCACAGTACAAAAAACGATCACTTCCAGGTAACTTCCAGCACCTCAAAATCCTACATAATTAACTTCTTCCTATTCATGATCAAAACATAAAATCACCATATTGGAAAAGTCCTACAGATCGCGAGCTCTTCTCAAACAGAAGTAAAGAATCTCCCAAAACATCTTCTAGACTGTAGTAACCCTTAAACTTATGTTTTATATCAGCCAAAAAAAATCGAAGATAATCAAATCAGACGTCATCTATGGTCATTTGTCTTAGGATTGACAACCCTTCAACAAAACATTCATTCGTGTGGGAAAAGAAAAGTAGTTCACAATTGAAAAGGCTATTCCATGAGAAAAAAAATACAGATATCATGAGACCAACTAGAACATGGAGGTGGCTCAAAACATCATTGACATGCCCACCTACTTAGAAAGGTAGTGCGATTTCTATGACACGTCTCTGTCAAATAAGCTTGGTCGCTTTGACAAGTATAGCATTCATTTGGCTCAGTGCCTAACTCCTGGCAAAAGCCCATTCACATCTGAAGACTAATTCGTTTTCTTGCAGACTAATGACAAACACGATGTTAGTAGTGCAAGCCATGGTGTACAAACATCTGAGAAAATCATGGGACGAACAGAAGTCAACTGAATCAGAAAATGAAGCCGACTGGATGAGAAAATCATGGAATGAACAGAAGTCAACTGAATTCAGAAAATGAAGCCGACTGAACTAAAAACCCCACCTACATCATGAGACAAACAAACAGGGTACATCCCCAAGCATGCTTCCTAGATGAGTCAGAACTAAGACACAGTCCAAACAAGATAGTCACCTATTTGCTTACAGAAATGTATTACCAGATCATGATCTCACAAAATGGGGCAAGCTTGATTGTTTGCACATACAGAAACAGATTAACAGGGCATAATATCTCAAAATTGGAGAAATCAATCAAGGAGACGACATCAAATTATCAAACATAACTGACACCACTGCGCTGGACCAGGGAATGTCACCGGTAACTAACGTGTCAGAGAACCGTTAAATTCCATTCGCCCATGGAAATAGCGAGACTAAGTTTAGCCGGTGGACTGAAGTAATCTGATAGAATTAGCACAGAAATGAAACATGGTCAACGAGCACTCACTTCTTGTTGCGCCTCTTGCTCTTGGGGGCGCCCCATCCCTCGAGCTTAGCAATAGGGCAGCCACACCGGTTGCGGAAGAGCAGCACGGCGCGGCCGTTTGGCGGCGCCATCCGGCGGAGCTCGGCGCGGAGGCACTCGTAGTCCGGGTTGTTCCCGCCCTGCCCGCCCTTCCACGGCAGCGCCTCGATCTCGCGCCACATGGCCGCGTCGGCGCCGCCGACGGTGCTCCCGGCGCCGGCGCGCACGGCCTCCTCGGTCTGCAGCTGCACGTCGAACTCGAGCGCCTTCCGGAGCCCCCGGCAGCGCGGGTTGCGGCACCGGCGGCGCGGGAGCCGGCGGCACGAGAAGAACGCTGCGGCGGCGAGCACGGCCGCCGCCGCGACGTAGGGCAGCGCGGCCGCGGCGTGGGCGAGCGCGGCGACGGCGGGGGGCGTGGCGAGCAGCGGGGACACGGCGCGCGCGACGTGCGCGAGCGAGGAGGCGAGCAGGAAGGCCAGCGAGAAGAGCACGAGCAGCAGGATGAGGAGATCGAGCGTCGCCGACGACGGCGTGTGCCTGCACGTCGTCCACGCCGGCGGCGAGACGGAGACGCTGTGGCCGCCGTGGTGCCCGTGGCTGTGGTGGTGGGCCCCGCCCCCGCCGGCCGATGACCGGGAGGAGGAGGAGGACGCGGGGCGCATCGCCGCGGCGGCTGCTGCTGCTGCTGTGGAGGCGGCGTGGGCGGGGGCGGCGGCGGCGGCAGAGCGGTGAGCGCAATTTGTGTTCAGATCATCATATGTACGGGGATTCGGTGTGTGCTTGATTTAATTTAGGGCCACGTTTGGTAAGTTTTGGCCATGGGGAGCTGGTCGAATCGGGCCCATTTTTTTAAATCAATTTTGAGCAGAATTAGCGCGTGGTTTCTCCGCTATTATCGTGTCGATAGATTTGTGTGCGCGTTGTTTGCCCCGTCCGCGTCGTTGACAGCTGTGGTCAGATGAAGGTAACGCTATGCTTTTTACATTTAGATAGAAAGGAGGCAATTTCAACAATTAGAACGCGTTAATTTTTATTCCGATGCTAGTAGTCCTATTTTGGCAGCCCTCGAATGGGTTCCCTGGCTCACTTTGTCACCAGCTTCAAGTAACGTTCTGTTTGACTCAATCTGACACCTTTTCGGCTTTTCCCGCAGTCCGCAGAGCATAAGACTCTCCTCCCCGTTGGACTTTGGAATTGGACCGTGCATCTTCTTTCGCGAGCCTTTCGTGTAAGGAATGGGCCCTATGAGCCTTCGGCTTCCGCTGAATGCGGGCTGAACGCGTGCTGGTCCATTTAGACCACGGATCTGGCCCATGAAAAATGACGCGCATGTCCGTCCTCTTCTTTTTTTTTTCAAAAATCGTTTTGACATCCTCACCTATTGCGTAAGTCTGATTCCCCTCCCTCATCTCTAAAATCGGATGTTTGTGGTCCCTAAACTCTAAAAACCGGTTGTTTCTCGTCCTCGGCAGTTTTGATAGTGGTTTCGGAGGGGGTAAATTAGAATTTAGTTGAGAGTTCGATGACGTAATATCGTCTTTTGAAAAAAAGGTTTGCAAGAAATCTAATAAAAAATCCTAAATTCTGATTTAATCATGAAAATATAGAAAAAATTGTTTTAGATAAAAAAAATATGAAAGTAGTTTCATATTTTCTTTGAAACCATGTTTTTATGACTACTTTGGAGCCATACTAGTTTTCAAGCATATCGGCCCAATTATAATAAATAGTGAGAGCAACTACTTAGTAAAAGTAATCAAAGTGAATTAATAGAAAATTGATAATAAAAACTATCAAAGCAAATTAAGTAGTTGCTCCCATATTTATTATAAATAGTCTCATATGCCTAGAAACTAGTATCACTCCAAACTAGACAGTAAAAGAAAAACATAATTTTAGGGAAAGTGTTAAACTAGTCTTATATTTTTCAATGTAAAATAAATTTTATATCAAATTTTAAGATTAAACTAGAGTATAGGATTTTTTATAATCTTTCTAAGAAAAAATATCTTTGCAAACCAATTTTTCCAGAAGAACCATTTCACGTCCTCGAATTGTCAACCAAAGTCTAATTTACCTCCTCCAAAATTACCATCAAAACCACCGAGGATCAAAAACAACTTATTTCCATAGTTCAGGGACCACAAACATCCGGTTTTGAAGATGGAGGATGGGAACCAGACTTTGGTAATAGTTAAGGGCCGAAAGGACATTTTCCTTTTTTTTCTCCTTTGTCAAAAGACCTGGAACATTTCGGGCTATTCAACCGGCTGAGTGTGGCGTTCCCGTCCTCATCCAGTGCTCCGGTATTGGCTGGCCACGCCCGGTCGCCGACGACAGCAAACTTTTCCTTTAGCTTATGGAATGCAAGTAAAATTGCTGTAAAACTTAAAACACAGAAGCAAGTTTTATTCTCTTCGACGAACAACAGGGAGACGTTCCGTTTGACACATTACCGTGGTTTTTGCCCAACGACGATACGACGAGTAAATAGCTAGATCCAAGGGGATTAATCTTAAGCTCGCACGCTCACGGTTAGATACAACTTATTCAAAACAACCATGCCGCAATGTTGCTTTTTGCGGTTGACCGCACGGTGTGGTCAATTGGAGAGAGAAGAGAAGAGAGGAGACAAGAGGAAAGGAGGAAGAAGAGGAGAGGAGAGAGGAGCTCGGGTTAGGGTTCGGGGTTGGGGGAGGAGGACCGGACTCTAGAGGGGGCGGCGGACGGTCCGGGAGAGGTTGCGGGAGGCAGGCGGAGGAGAGGCGGCGGGGACGCCGCCGACTGGACGGCGGAGGACAGCCAGTGCTGTCTCTTATACACATCTAGATGTGTATTATGATGAAACAAAAACTGATCGCTTGGACATTCGTTTTGCCTCATTTGGCCATTTCTGCAGATGCGCCGTTTTCATGCGCTCAGAGAGTCTGGGTTCAACTGAACGTTCTCTCCGTAATTGCAGGAAGGAAGCTTCAGATTTGAACAAGGTGATTGTTTAGGTCGTGAATTATTTCCTGCGTTTCTCTAAAGAACGTGCCTATAATATGGCTTTACTTTGGTGCGTACTGTATTAGATTTCTAGTACCGTTCGGACTTCTGTTTCAAAATTTCAATGATTGGTTTGCCTGTCCGCTTGATGGATATAATATAATAAACTGGAACAAGTAAAAACGTGATTCGACTGTACATTGTGTAGAATGAGCTGTGGTGAAAAGTGTTTCCCACGAAAAGTGCGGTGAAAAAGTCACATCGGGTCAAATCGAACACTGTAGTATTTTTCGTTTTTGGTAATTGTTGCCCTGTCACAACCTAACTAGGCTCGTAAGATTCATCAAAATTATGTAATTATTTTTTATTTACCTACATTTAATGCTTTATGGATGAGAAGAGAGATTTGATGTGATGTGATTGGACTTTTTGGATAGGGGAATTTTAGGACACAACGCTTGAAACTTGACTGACGTGATTTGGTTTGCTGTGGACATGGGCACGACAGCTGCAGCACAGCGGCATGAACCTACCACCAACACTAGCTTTCCTCGTGTAATAAGCAGGATATTTCGATCTTAAAATGTTTAGGACAAGCTAACTACTTCATTCATTTTTTTAAGAATGAAGGATGATATTATATTTAAGCAAAATACGCCATAGAACAAGGCCATTATTTCCTCTCTTCTGCGGTTTAGCCCTGTTCGTTTGGATTATCAACCACCAGTCAGCAGTATTTTTCTCTCAGCAGCACCAGCCACCGGCCACCAACCAGCCAGCAGTGTTTTTCTCTCAGCAGAAACCAGCATCAGCCACCAGCTACCAGCCAACCGAACAGGGCATTGCAATCCTCGGCATATTCATTCGATACTCATATTTACAATATAATGTATATACAGCCAATTGTCATGTTCATTCACATAACAGTTATCTGCAACAAGCGAGAACAAAAATAATCATCAATGGCCACTGAGAGCGTATACTTGGTAGTTGGTATCATGAAAAGAGAAACGTTACTGAATATAGTATGTACAAGTTTTCACCTTCTTTGATGGCATCAGGTTATCGCCAATATTGAGCCCATCTGTGGATGGTCTCGACCATTTGGGGGAACAAAGAACTGACGCTTTCATTGATAATATCCTGGAAGAAATGTATGGCATCCTCGTCATCAAGATCTAACCTGAACTTCTGTTCAAGCTGGCCGATTCCCTACCAGGAAAAAAAATTGGCATATATATATATGTCATTTGGACTACCATGTAAAAAGAATATATATCTTGACAAATTCACAATAACAAAGTACCTTAGGACCTGCACTTTCCTTGGAAGAGATGCACGGAATATTTGATCCTCCCATCAAATTAAAAAGATTCAATATTAGGTTGCTGGACTTCCTTAAAATGGTGTATGCTTCACAACAGTAGGATTTGAATCTTGTATAGTACTGGCTGAAATAGAGAAATGAGTTACTATGGTAGAATAGCTGGCCTAACAATGAGTATAAGTGTAAATGCTTAACAAAATTGCGCAACAAATTACCTTTCTGCACCTCCCATAGCGTCAACCATTTCTTTGCATAGTTTCATTGGCGGTGGGAATGGCTTCGGATCTCGTCCCAGAATAAAAGCAAAGTCAATATGGAAAAGGCATCCATCATCTGTTAGAAGAATATTATCTAGATGCCTGCAGAAGATAAATGTTAAGAATACGTTATTCGTGGTAAATATATATGTCTGAAGATATATATTATGGTTGGTGGTGAATATGATTAAACAATCATATTAAATAGTCTACGATAATTGCCAGACAAATATCAGTCCTAGGCCTTGTTTGATGGATCAGATCCCTAGCCCATCAACGTTGGTGGACCACAAATTTGAACAAAAATTTTGGCCCACCCACGTAGATGTGCCAGGGATTTGGCTTCTAACCATGAACAAAGTTCCATTTAAAGCATGAGGGGAACATGTCCCGGGACTCCTGGCCTCTGACCATGAATCTCCATTTAAGCATAAGGAGCACTAACATAATTGTATTATTGTATTATAGATAGCAGCCATATAGGGAATGGTGTGGGCAAACAAGAGAGTCCGCAAGAGCATAATATATGATTCAAAGCTTACTGAATGTCACAAAGGCCTCATTTGTACGGAAATATAAAAAACAATGGTTCTGTACATGAACCTTTGAGCGTATGAAGTTACTATCATAAAGGTTCTGAGAACCAGAAAGCACTATGAAGGATACCAACCTGTCTCCAACCCCCATTATATATGTAATGACAGAGTAACCAGCACAGCTTTTTATGAAAGTTTCTAAGCATTGGCCGCTTATACCAAAAGGACCATCTTTGTCAGGATGGAACTTCTGTAGGTAACTTGTAATACTGCGGTGTTCTGATATAATCTGGGAATAGACAATAATTGATTCAGCAGGATCTCAGAGAACTAATAGTATTCAATAAATGAAGCTACAGTTTGTTGGGAGTATTTTTGAAATGGAAAGGATAACTTGTCATCTGGCAACTCTACAGTAGCTTCCATTATCTTTAATATGAAGTTACCTGTGCAAGAGAACTGGACGGAATAAATTCAATCATCCCTTCATCTTGTCCAGTTGCAAGAACTCGGTATGGAGTAAGGTGCAAGTCCAGATTTTCTAATTTGAGTAACCGGTCCATTAAAGATACCATTTGAATGACCTACATTTCACAATGAAGGAATTAGCCATGATTCATTCCCTCCCATAATCCTATGTATGGTTAAAGGAATGGTCACCTCACCTTCAACGCCTTAACTGATTATGCTATGTGCGGCTGCATATGCAGCTAAACTGTTAATAAAAAGATGCATCTATACACACAACTATATGATCTGGGTTACAGACTAAACACAGGTTGAAAAAAACAATAGTAAGAAGGTTCACAATGTTAAACTTTATCTACATATATTATATCTAGTGTGCATATCATGATATTGCTATTGTTTTGGGAGTTAAAACCACTATATTCCCAACATAAGCAAGATCAACACACAACTTAGTGCAGCAGAGTAGTGAAACTACCACTAAGACTCCAGATCCCCACCGCCGCACTTAATTTCAAGCACAGAATAAAGCACCAACAGTAACATGTTACCAATTCACCAGACAGTTACAAGTCCTTAATTCAATTCCTCACCAGTTTACCATATATGAATATTTAGATGTTACAGTTGAAACATCCAACTGATCAACACACCACCAATATTTGTATCAGAGGTTTCACAAATTCAATTGTACTAGATAGTCTCATCTTCTGCGTAGGACCCTACATGCCACACGCATTCTCAGAATAATCCACAAAAAAATAATCCAAAGTTCTGGTAGTAGAACCAACCACTATTATCGAAAGAGAAGGCGGTAGAAGTTAAATTCTATTTGGGTAAAGTGTCAAGTTAGCAAGGAACTGAAAATACTACTGCCTGTTGGCTGTTGCAAATCAAGTTTTAACCACTTCACTTAGTATTGATCGGTCACTCAGAATGTCAAGCACTCAAGCCAAGTGGATGACATAGCATAGGGACTAGAAAAAACAAAGAGTGTTGCATTAAACATATAAGTGCAACCAAATACTTACCAACTGATCTAGCCGGAGGTCATCTCCCTTCTTAAAAATTATCTTGGACGTTCCCCCATTTCCTGTCTTAAATGTAAGACGCAGAGGATGTAAGGTGCTTTTAAATATAGATGACTGTTGAGGCACAACCCCTGTAAGGAGAACGTTTGGTGCTAATGGTGAACGAGCTGGCTGGGATCAATTTAAAAGAACATGTCAGTTATAGTAATCAAGATAAGAAATTATGCAATTATGACTTTTTCTGGCATAATAGACAATAAAAGTCTTACCTCATCGAAGGTTGTAGACTCGCTGAGAACATCTGATAATGACTGCCTTAATTTCTCAATTTTCTTTTGTGTGCTACCGTGTATATTTCTTACATCCTCCATAATAGAACCTAATTTAGCAGCAAGTTCTGTTTGCTTATACAAACTCTGCCATAGCAGAAACCCATCATCGCCATCCTTCTTAGGCGACAGCTGTTGAAAACAGGAACAACAATATACATGTATATTGCGAGATTATGGAAGAACCAAGAGTATGTATATATACAAAGGGAAGAAAGGCGTACTTTCATCATACTATTTTCGAGCATGTCATATGTACTGCAATATCGTCTTGCGCATGCAGGATCATGACACTCAACGATTATATACCAACGAAGGAAGCTGGCAATTTCAATGTTTGATAAAGCTGAAATGGACAAAAGATAAGGACAATGGTTTTAGTTTTTCACACCATTAGTTAGATTACCAATAACATACTTCAGAAAACATAAAACCGTGTGCAAGGTAGGAGCTAAACATGCACCATGAAAACTAATATTACGTGTTGCACTGGTAACTAAGGTAATTCAATGTTACAGTCTTAGCAATTTGCTGAATAATGTGCATGCCAACTGCCAAGCCAAATCTAGCATATAAGAAAGTTTGTGTATTATGCACATGCCAGAGTGCCAGACAGATTAATGATCACATATTTACATATTTACAGGATTTAGAAAACAAGATAAAACATACCACGGTTTACAAGAAAGAGTGCCAGATGGGACATGTCTAATGTTTCAAATCGAAGAGCTTGCACCAACTGGAGTAAATAGCACTGCAATTCCTCATCATCAGCCCTTTCAAGTATTCTAACAGCATAATCACGGATCTGTAAACAAAAATAATAGATACATACATAAGATTTAGAAGGCCAAGATGATAGAACAGACATCCAATGTTAGTCTAATTACTGAAACATTTTTGTTAGTAAATGGGAAAATAGAATAGCCATTTATAACAATCAGAAATCTAGTGGATGCTTTTAGTAATGAAAATATGCATGGAAGCAGTTCATAAGTCACTTAATAATGGGGATTGTATCTTCATAAATTGTTAGTCTCAAGTAATGGAAAATATGTTCGAGAAAAAAAAGGCACTTCAAGCCCAATGCCACCTCCAGCCCATCCAATGGGCATCTAGATACTAGAAAATTACCACAAACAGCACTTTTTTCCTTACCGTGATAACTTTCAGAAAATGGAATGGACCAACATGATGAATAAGATTAAAACAAGAGCAAGAGAACAATATTTCTAGTATACTCTCTGAAACAAAATTATATATATGAGACAAATAGGCAATCGGCATGAAAAACTGAATGCACATACTTGCCAAAATTTCTTTCTGTTGTCATAGCAACAAACAGCCATGAAAAGAGAAGAAAGGCTGATGAACAAATGGTTGTCTACAAATCCAACGAAATGTAGAAACCTTACTATCATAGGCATAAAACCAGAAAGATGCAAAAATAAAGGTTCCCCGATAACTTACTTCCTCGCTTTTGAAATCCGGTGAGAGGAGCTCTAATGCATCGGCCACATCAATTGTCTCCCACTTTCCAATTAATTCTGCAGCTTGCTTAGCATCCTGCATTTATCGCAGTTTACTCTTATAGAAGCAGCCATATAGAAATCTAATCGAGAACACATGGTGTGTTGGCAGCTCCAAACTAAATACATAGATCCCTTCCTATATACAAAATACTTTGGCAAGATTTTGTCAAGGTTTACAACACCCTTCCCACTCCCTACTATGTGATCAGGAGGATGAAACAATCAATCACTGGCTCGTTTCATGTGTCTTTGCCCAGCAATACAATTTTGGTTTGGGTTGCTGCATAAAGTAACCTGCAGCTAGAGGCTCATTCGCTTTCCACTCTACAAATATACGCATCTCTCCTGCATGTTCAAGAAATCAACACTACAAAACAAAAGCAGCGCTATACAGCTATTACTTACCTGGATATCGCTCCAATCCACTGAGCGGACAAATTTTGTAAGAGCTTTCTTATCAGACATCAAAAAGAAACGAAATTTCCACACCAATTGCTTCTC
>OAMR01000790.1:248193-258927 GCA_900205405.1 Echinochloa crus-galli
GCGCCCCCGTCCCCCAATCAACGTATCCGAGCCGGAGAAGACCGGATCTGGGGGCGGAGGAGGCAGATCCAGCCGCCAGTCGCCGGACGCCGGAGCTTCCCCCACCGAGACAGCCGCGCCCGCCGGAGATGGGAGAAGAGGGGAGAGGAGCCTGGTGAAAAGTCTCAAAAACGGATATCGAAAATCACCATTCTTGGTGAAAAGTAGTTTATTTTTCACAGGCCCAACACGACCACATGTCCACATGATCTTGTAACAGGGCATCGTGAGTGGGATATTTTTGGGATCATCGGTATATATTACATATATATTTTTTGGCTGAGTAGAATGTTCAGGCCCGTGAATGAATATGAAGAAAGGCTTTGTTTTATTTTGAATGAAAAAAATTTCCAGCCCTTTGACCAATAATTAACGGTATCAAACAAAGTTAGTTTACAAAATTACCTTCACAACCCCGGGTTAATTTGCGAGACCTATCTAATGAGGCCTTTGACCGTATAATTAGAGGATGATTATTGTAGCATTACCGTAGCAAATCATGGACTAAGGCTCATTAGATTCGTCGCACAAAGTTACACCCATCCCTAAGAAGATTTTGCAAATAGATTTCATCTGATCCTTCATGCATGCAAGATTCCCATGGGAAATTTTTTTCAAGAAGTTGTGAAACACGGCCAAAGGAAAACAGCAGAAATCATAATAAGTACTTGGATTTTGTGGCTCAAACAGGCATCGTGGATCAAACAGTAATTGTCGTAAGAAATCACATAGTAGCTGCAGTGAAATGTTCACATGGACTCCGGCTAGTCTTTCCTCGTCTCATGGTACTCATTTGGGCATGAACTTCCGACTAATCACCTCTGGCCCCACTTCCAGTCGTAAATCTGGTGGAATGGAACTCCACCACGTCATACTCGCAGCCCCAGATAGCGAACCAGCGATCGTAGTGTGGTCATGCGGCAGCGACAGTCCGAACGAACACACCGTGTGAGAATATGTATATCAGCAGTTCAGCACCAAACAAATTCCACTACCGGGAGTGCCAAGTTGCGCCACCACGAGGTCACATGACACGGTTGTCTCCCCGTTTCGCCATCGTATGCCCCCGGGCGCGTCACCGCGTGGAAAACCTGCAGACGACTGACCCGGCACGGCGACCGTCGGATCGGACCAGACGGACCCGGACCTGCGGCCCGCGCGCCCCGGTCCTCCTCCAGACCTCCGGGCCCGTCCTCGCCGTCTCCACCACCCCCACCCACCCATCCATTCCATCAAACGCCGCCAGCGACGCCCGCACGCTGGCCCCGTCGTGCGTGGAGCCCGGAACAGCGCGGTGTATGGTACGTGCGCGCCTGACACCGGACTCCACACCCAACCAAAACAGCTCAGCGCCGTCCTACCTGCGCACGCGAAGTCGCCAAGGGCAAATTTGCGACGGGCCCTGCGCCGGCCGAAACATCCCAATTCCCAAAACCATCGCTCCGCGCCGCGGCCACGACCGCGCGGTGTATCAGCAGCTGAGCACAGTCAAAAGCCCCACCCGTGACCCGCCCGGCGCCCGGCGTGGCGGCTGGCGTCCGCATCCAGCCATCCCATCCCCACTCGCTCCCTTCCCAGTTGCCAGTTTGCCACGTCTGCCGTGACGTCTCCCTCTTCTCCACCCCCCTCCCCTCCTATTTACCCGCACCTCCTCCCTCCCCTCGCTGGTTGGCTGGCTGGCTTCGCGGGTAGGCACACCTCGCCACGCCGCTCGCAACTCGTTGGACTCGTCCCGAGGGGAGGGGGGGAGTAGGCGGCACGGAACAGAGAGCGGGAGGATTCCCTCGGGATCTCGCAAGCCGGGAAAGCGAGAGGAGAGGAGAGGAGCGGCGATGGCGGGGGACGGCAGCGGGGTGGACTGGGAGAGCCTCGCGGAGGCCACGTCGGGGGCAATCGGCGCGCTCGTCAGCACCACCGTGCTCTACCCGCTCGACACCTGCAAGACCAAGTTCCAGGCCGAGCTCCAGACGACGCAGGGCACGCACAAGTACAGGTACGCCCCGACCGATCCCCTCCCTCGTCTCTCTCTTCGCCGGCTGCCTGATCCGCTCGTCGGGACTCGGGAGCTGGGGGGCGATCAGGAGCAGAGCAGGGGTTCTCTGTCGAGAGGCGGCCGCCAGGATTTGGTCCATTGGGATCTGATTTCGCAGAGGACGCTTGGGATTCCGGAACTGTGCCGTGACTCTGGGACGATGAGGGTGATTGTGACGGCTTGAACAGTCTTGCGTCAGTTGGGACGAGGATGCCTTATTTTTTTTTATGTTAGTTGGCCCCTAATTCTCTGTGATCGAACTGTCTGCACTTGAGGTCTTGATTTATGCTAGCTTCCCTCGAGCGTTATCTCCTTTGTGTGAAATTTCAGTTCAAAGAGGTAAGGTCTAAATGATGTGCTTATAGTCTTTATACCCTGAGACATCAAGTGGTAGACTTATTTGGTTAAAGTCTTCACTATTAATTAATATAAATTTAGCGAGCTTTGCCGGATTACATTAAAAAAAAGGACTCCATTGGCTAGGTTCACAAGAAATTCACTAAACCTGTGAAATGTTTAATATGGCCAGCACAATGGCTGCGTTGCTGAACAAGTGGTTTTAGGTTGAGTTCCCAATAGGAGGGTCAGGTTAATATTTGGCAACAATTATCATCACTTAGCGAGCAGGGAAAGAGTCTGAGGTGAGGAAAAAAAAGAATTATACATCTGATGTTTGTTTCTGTTGCCAATCACCTCGCCTATTCCGGGGAAAAAAATACAGTGGAAGCAGTACATTTACAACAGGCATCCTTTGACCCTAACTAGTCACATCTTGGGAGGTTTTTTGACAGTGATGCTGTGAGTTTGAATGACTGCAATTTTGAGACTCGGTCCCATTGATAATATTATATTTCTGGAGGTGATCAAACTTTTTTATTTGTGGTTCATGTATTGTTACTTGGCCTTCTGTGTTGATGATATATGTTGTTGCACCTCTGGAATTTAATCTTTGCCCTGCATCTATATCGTACTGCAGTAATTACTCCATTATATGAACTAAGTGAGTTCAAATTATTTTTCAGGAACCTTTCAGATGTATTTTGGGAAGCAATACGTAAAAGGCAGCTTTTGTCCCTTTATCAGGGGCTTAACACGAAGAACATTCAGTCTTTTATTTCGTCGTTCTTTTACTTTTATGGGTATAGCTACTTTAAGAGACTTTACTTGGAGAAGAGTGGAGCGAAGTCTATTGGAACAACAGCCAATTTGTTAGTTGCAGCTGCTGCTGGTGCTTGCACAGTTATCGCAACACAGGTAACTAATGCTATAGGTTTCCTTATTAACTCTTGCGGAAAGTCAATCTTGACTGCCTCATCTTATTTGTGCTTCTCTTCTATTAGCCACTAGATACAGCAGCTTCTAGGATGCAGACAAGTGCCTTTGGAAAGTCTAAAGGGCTGAGGGAAACTCTTTCTGAGGGTACTTGGATGGAAGCTTTCGATGGCTTGGGCATTTCCATTATATTGACTTGCAATCCTTCTATTCAGGTATTAAACTTGGAAATGTCCTTGTACGATGAATACTGTAAAACTTCATATTGATGATATATGCTGTGGTGTCCAACTGTGTCATTTTTTTCTATAAACATAGATACTGAAGGTTGTGTAGAAAGGATATTACTTAGTCCCCCATCTCCATGCTACGAACAGTAACAAAGGGTGCTTAGTTTTTTTGTCTGAAACCAGACATGGCGACACAGGCAGGGACAAAATTATTGGGACTGTTGATCCGGCCCTGTATATATCTGCTTCTGCAATATTACCATAAATTACCCAAACATGGTGATAGGAATGTGGCTATCCTGATTTCCATAAAGAAGCACATGAGAGACTCTTGAACTTGAACCACAAAAGGAAGAACTCGAAACCTACTTTGATGCTAAAGGAAACAATAGCAGCAGCATTTGGATGTCTGCTACTTTCAACATCTTTCACTAATATACAAACATGTATGCTAGGATCTTAATTCTGGAAAATGATGTGCAATTTTTTGTTTTTTTCTGCATTCCCTTTCAGGCATACAACTGCATAAATGCTCTACTTCTATATAACAGTGGGGATTCCCTGTATCATGAAGTGTGCATGTTTTGCCTTTACATATTTGAAGTGAGAATTATACATTTGTGTCTAATCTAAGACCACCTGTGCAGCAAAACTGTCTGTTTGACTTATATTTTGTAACTTATATACAAGGAGACAAAACCAAACTACTTGTACCTTTGTAAGTTACTTATTCTGTGTGTAGTGTTTTCTCTTTGAACTATTTCCATTCTCAAATATATGTTGTTTAAGAATACATGCAGACAGACAAAAATTTTAGCCATAGCCCAAATATACACTAATGTTTTAAGATTTGTCATGCGTAAGACAATATTAGTAGAATCATTGTGAAAAGTATTTTCAGACCTTTATATTTGTAGTGTATTTTACTGACATATTTGTAGAAATAACGGTCAAATTTGGGCATTGGAGATTGTATTGATGTCCAACATGTTAAACAAAATGCAGATCAAGTAATTGTTTGATGACTGTTGTATCTGTCTTCTGCAGTATACTGCATTTGATCAGCTCAAGCAAAGGATAATTCAGAGGCAGCGACGTAAAAATGGAGGATCAGCAGAGGATAATTCCCGAGTTGCTCTTTCTGCTTTCTCAGCTTTTCTCCTTGGCGCGGTCTCCAAAAGTATTGCTACAGTATTGACATATCCGTTAATCAGGTCTGTAAACTTCTCCTTGGCTGCAGAAGTATATCTGGGCCTTACTACCTGCTTTTGCTTGTTCCGATGATTTGTTATCTTACTACAAATCATTGTCAAACAGGTGCAAGGTGATGATTCAGGCTGCAGACCCTGACGAGGATGATGAATCTGAAAGGCCAAGCAAATCTAGAGCACCCAAAACAATGCTAGGTGCCTTGAATGCTATCTGGAGCAAGGAAGGCATTCCAGGTTTCTTCAAAGGTCTACACGCTCAGATCCTGAAAACAGTTCTGAGCTCCGCATTGCTGCTGATGATAAAGGAGAAGATCTCGAAGTTTACTTGGGCCTCACTACTTGCCCTGCGCCGGTATCTTTTTGTTTCTCAGAAGAGGATCAAGACTGCATAACTGTGTAAATATGGCAGCTTCAAAACAACTAGCGCCCCATGGTGACATGGTGCATCTGGAGCTCTTATACCAAGGAATAAATCTGAGGAATAACGAGCAGAAATACAGAAGGAAAACAGTTTGGTTTATATGTGGGTTCACCCTCTGAAAAGACTGGGATGATGTTGATTGCGTCAGGGAATGTTCTTCAATAAGTTTGTTCATTGCTTCTTTTTAGCTCTGAATCTCTGATAGCTACTGAAATGAGTTAAGTGTTGCCGGACCCAGAACTGTACTGTACCTTTACGTTGTTTGGTGTCCATTGTAAAATAGCAGCTTTGTTATCGAGTTACAGTTTTTTTGCGGGATGGTTACTCAGTTTGTTTTTCAATATTTTACGTATCTGTATGTAAGGCATTTCATGGCTAGGGAACATGGGTGGGAAGGGGGCTCATCCATTCTCGTAGTCGTATGCCGAAATTGAAGAACTTGCCATGGACATGAGCCAAAGCTCTTTCATGTCAAGCCCAAGAACACAAATAGTTAGTCTCTATCTAAGAAATGACTTGCGGAAATATTGCTGTTGCTAATTTAATTCAATATATAGGATACATTAATAATGTTAGGGAAATGTTGGTGTTGCTAATTTAATTCAATACGGAGTATATAGGAGACATTAATAATGTTAGTGTAAATATAAAAATGATCCTACCCATTATAAGAAAAAATATCTCAAACATAACAATGCTTGTGAGGCACACACATGTTGATACAATAATAAATCTCTACCTATATAATTATAAAGTAAGGATTGTTTATGCGGTACGTCGCGGTACGTCGTAAATTTGCAAAAACACCCATAATTAGTTTCCTATTGTATTCGTGTGTCATTGACATACTATACTTTCGGTTTCCATGTATCTGTCGAACCCTGATGGGCCTGTGCATGTCCGTTTCCTTCCTCTGCAGGTTGTATTGTCGCGCACGCCTGGAACTACTGCACCCCTGCGCCATCCAATCCAAAAAATAAAAGAACATAAGGAGCTATGTAGCCTTGGCCCGTGGTTGCCCTGCGTGGCAAATAATCATTGTTAGAGTGCGTCAAGCTCGATACGCCGAGTCCAATTACCTGCTGGTCGAGATGGTCGAGACGTCCCTGCTCCTGGCACGTGGCATCAACATCATGTCTCTTCATCAAGCTCCAGTGCGGCACGCCTCCGCCCCAGAGGTCTTGGGCTACGATGCCACCGTAAAGAAGCGTCGTGGCGATCATCAGGGCTCCCATCCCCGGCGGTGGCCTAGAGCCCGAGAGACCACCTCCTCGCGGCTTGCTCCTCCGCAAGCACTCTACGTCTCTGCCCGCACAGCGGGTCGCCGGCCTCTGGCGCCAGCGCCACTGCCATATCTCACCTGGTGGCTGCATCATCTCCGAGGAGAGAACACAAAAGAGACATGCTGGGGATGAGAAGGATTTGCACGTGCAAGCAAAAGAGACGGAGACAAAGCCAAATCACGTCTTGCTCACCGTCGATATTCCGCTCAATAATCTGACGTCCTTCACTAGAGATATCGTCGATCTCGCTGCTCTCCAGACTCCGGTGACTCTGGACCCAACGACTATGGTCCTGTTTAGATGCAAAAAGCAAATCCCAAATTTACTATGTAAAAAGAAGATTCCCCATCACATCAAAATGTCATAACATGCATGGAGTACTAAATATAGATAAAATCAAAAACTAATTACACAGTTTTGTTGTACTCTGCAAGACGAACATTTTGAGCCTAATTAATCAAGTTTTGGACAATTTTTCACAAATGCAAACGACAAATACAAACGAAATGCTACAGTAACGCAATGATTACGAAGTGGCATCATACTCCCAAATTCACCCTCCCAAATTCAACATCTAAACACCACCTATATTAGACAGGGACAAAGATGGGACAGGAGAGCCGAGAGCGATAAACGAGGTGTACTTGATCCTTAGCGCGCTTTCTCTCCACGCATCGCTGGGAGGCTGGGAGTTGGTGCTCGTCAACAATTCGACGGACCAGACAAGCACACCTTGCGGCAACCCCAACTCCAAATCATTTCACTCCATGTGATTGCAACGTACATAAGCAGAAGCAGGTCAGCAATTATTCCTCACCCACCACCATACTTGCTGGCACATACACGCTATATTCAGGTGCGATAGCTGTACTCGCCAACAAAATTTAGTCCATTTTATTATTTTATATAATATGGTTATAGTTATTTTTATTTTATTATATCTCTTTTGCTAAAATGAAAAACACGATGCATTGTGTGCAATAAGCAATAACAATAGAATAAAATTTAGAAACAAAACAATACATTATGTGTTTCACCGTAGCAACGCACGGGCATAATTGCTAGTTCTGATACAATGGAACAATCTTTTTATACTCCAAAAAAGATAAAAAAATCAATAACTTTGGATTCAAAGAAATAGCCAACCAGCATAAATTCAACCTAATCACTTGGTTATCATGGCAGATAAATTCTATCAGCAAAATCAAATACCATGGAATATTCTTTTGTCTATTTGTTGAGATCAAAGAAAATTCTATTTGCAGCACCGAGTATTGATGCAATCAAATAAACAAATTGAACATAAAGTTTTTAATGCCATCATAGTTTAACTTTATCAGAAAGATTCTTTGAACACAAAAAAAGATGAACATGATGCTATACTCTGTTGTTTTATCTATATGTATCAAAGGGGAAATCAATGACACATGTTAAGAAACCACGCTTTATAATAACTCATCAAGTTTTATTTAGTGGGCACCAAAAAAATTAAAAAATGTTCATGATAATACGACAAACAATGTAAGTTTGCTAAGAAACACATGCCATTCCGGGATAACATATTTTTGCATCATCAGAACATCCCAAAGAACATAGGTTCTTACTAATATAAATAAAGGTAAGGTAACATTTGCTAAAGTTCTTCAAATAAAACAAGATAAAAAGGATAACAATCTGTAGGCTGTTCTCCAAATCCTGCACATGTGCACCCACGAGTTTGAAAGTATCACATTTTTTTTGAAGAAAACCATTAATCATAATAAGATCCAATAGACAAAATAATTAAGAGATCGTCCATGATGATATAACAATTAAAGTCCATACCACAGTTCTCTTCAAAAAATAGTTGATTGCAGTAATTATTCACATAATGTCATCACATCAAGCTCATTATTAACATTCTTCCCAAGCATAAGGCCAAATCACAAGAAATCTCATCCAAAGCCATCTATGGACCATGAACCCTTGTCTTCAATGAATTTGTGCCAGTCTCATATTCTTTTTGATATACCAAAGAAATAGTAAATTCTTATCCATGAGTAGTATTCATAATTACCATGATGACAAATTTTAGAACGGAAGCTGACTTTTCTTTACAAATGCACAGGCAATTATAATCAAGATGCAAATAAGGATCTTCTCTGAAGACATATAAAATTAATTCATCTTTATCATTAGTAAAAAAGACCATGTATCTAACCAACACATCTCAACTAATTTACACTTAAACAGACTACTTTCTTTCGAAAAAAGAAAACAAAAACAAACTATAGACTTATTAATAAAAAACCTTGAATTACTAAGGTTATTTATCGTATATCATTGATTGATCAGTCGAAGGCCCAGCGGTTCTCCTTCCTAATCTCTTCCTCTTCCTCCGGGCTGAAGTCGTTTTCGAGGCTGAAGTACTCCCGGAGCTCCACCACCGTCTTTCCCCTGATTCTGTCCGCGGCGCAAAGCATCGCCGCCTCCAGCAACTCCTCCGCGTAGAGGTAGTTGGCCGCCAGGATCATGTCGAACAGCGCCTCCTTCGTCATCTTCTCGAAGAAGATGATCTCGAACTTCTTGATCTCCTCCTCGGAGGCGGCGGCGGCGCTGCTATGCTTCGTGTTGAGGTACTCGAGCACCCTGGCCATGGTGGGGGCCTTGACGTTCGGCAGCGGGACGCCGCCCTCCACGCAGTCGTCGTCGATCATGTTGCTGATCGTCCCGCACTTCCTCGCGACGGACACCGCCACCGCGAACTCCTCCCCGTCGCAGCAGCGCAGCACGACCTTCTCTCCCCCCACCACGCCGGGGTCCGGGGCGGCGGCGGCCTCCACGGGCTTCTTCTCCTCGGCCGACGACATCGTCTCGCGCTAGTCAGGCGAGGCGTTGGCTGCAATTAACTACGTCAAGCGAGGTTCTCGCGATTCTTGTTGCCACACGGAGATACGCTGTCTCGTACCGGGTCAGGATACGAGTTTATAGTAAGCATAGCGTTGCCGTGATGGAAATATTCGGTTTTATTCCTTTTCTTTTGCAAGACGTATTGCGAATCTTTCTTGTTGAACACAAAAAGGAGGAAGTGTCACGAGTTTGTTTGTCACGAACTGGTAACAGCGATTGGGAATTTGGAAGCAAGAAATTGGGGATATATACTCCCTCCATTCTCGATCTCCAAAACACAACTTTAACCTCTTGTTATTATAAAAATATTTATCAAAGAGTGATATATGTATATTTTTACGAAAGTATTTTTCAAGATAAATCTATTCATATAGTTTTCACATTTGCAAACTCAATAATTTAAAAGTTATTGATAATTTATATTCTCAATATTTGACCCAAACCTTGTCTTAAACGTCAGTTTTTTCAGAATGGAGGGAGGAGGTCTCAGATAATCTTCTTCTATATAAGAAAAAAGGGGGTAGGGCCTCCCCTGCTGATTTCCGTCAAAATATATAGATTATATATACGTCAGATAGATACATTGACACAGGAAAATATGTACATTATATATACGGACTTCAGGTTTTATGTATCATGATTATGCGTTTATCCTTCTCTATCACATTATCTCCGTATATAACACAAAGTACATGAAACACAACTCACCTCTGTTACTACCCACTTATTTTGCCCGAGTACATTATCTCCGTATATAACCCAAAGTACATGAAACACAACTCACCTCTGTTACTACCCACTTATTTTGCCCGAGTATTCTGGATTGGGCTACTCCCTCCGTCCAAAAAAGACACTATAGATTTAAAATTTATCCAAATCATTCTACTATACTAGCATGAACGCACGTGCGGCACGCATGTTTATTGATGACACATATGTACTAAAATAATATCACTTGAGTGGACCATGGTAAACAGACCAGCCGTGCAAAGCGCTTTTAAAAATTCTTTATATTCGCTCTCATGTATAGAGTGCTTTATGTATTCTCAAAACTCAATAGTTGACATTTATTTATATAAAAAACTCTTCGATTTATTATCTATTAGTAATAAGGGATAATTATGTATAGACGTGGGTACAAATGTGGGTATATTTAGGTGGGTCCTTTTTTCGGTGTGGGTATATTTAGGTGGGTCCTTTTTTGGGGTTAACTTCCCATAATTGATACGTGGGTACGGCGGGCGGGTATGGTAGCGCGCGGGTATGGTAGCACGCAGTGACGAAATCTTTTTAATTTTTGCGGACTCACTCTGGAAACATCAATTTTCATCCGTCTACCGCCTGGTAGACAGAAAAA
>OAMR01000790.1:259642-274636 GCA_900205405.1 Echinochloa crus-galli
TGTGGGTATATTTAGGTGGGTCCTTTTTTCGGTGTGGGTATATTTAGGTGGGTCCTTTTTTCGGTGTGGGTATATTTAGGTGGGTCCTTTTTTCGGTGTGGGTATATTTAGGTGGGTCCTTTTTTCGGTGTGGGTATATTTAGGTGGGTCCTTTTTTCGGTGTGGGTATATTTAGGTGGGTCCTTTTTTCGGTGTGGGTATATTTAGGTGGGTCCTTTTTTCGGTGTGGGTATATTTAGGTGGGTCCTTTTTTCGGTGTGGGTATATTTAGGTGGGTCCTTTTTTCGGTGTGGGTATATTTAGGTGGGTCCTTTTTTCGGTGTGGGTATATTTAGGTGGGTCCTTTTTTGGGGTTAACTTCCCATAATTGATACGTGGGTACGGCGGGCGGGTATGGTAGCGCGCGGGTATGGTAGCACGCAGTGACGAAATCTTTTTAATTTTTGCGGACTCACTCTGGAAACATCAATTTTCATCCGTCTACCGCCTGGTAGACAGAAAAATTTCCGTCAGGTGGGGACGGTGTGAGAGGAGGGTAGGGAATTTTTCAGGTGAAGAGTGTTTTCAATTGTCTAGGATCTTTATAGTATAGATTTAGTAGCTGTATGTGCATGCAACAACTAATTAATGTGAAATATGGCTAATAAACAAAAGCAATCAATGTCATTTTATTTTCTCGTTAATCTAGCCTAAGATTTCTAGACTAACTTCTTTTCTGGGACAGAGGGACTACTTATCACCTTTGGATCTTCTCTTCACCATCTCCCCTCCTATCTGTTTTTTCTTCTACCGCCTCCGTGCCCTCAGCACTAGTAAGGTATTACCTTCGTGTCCTAATAGTTCATTTTATCCGAAACAAAACAGTTCATTTCGACTTTTCTGGATGTATGGATTTTTCTATGTATCAAAACATAGTGTATGTATAGAAAAGCCAAAACAATCAATAATTAGAACAATTTAGAATTGAGGAAGCTCCTCTACCAGAACTCGTGATAGTTATTGTTGAGACTTGAGACCATCAGCCGAGTGTCCACTTTTTACCGCTAATAGGCATTGTAATATAACTGTAAGACATAACAAAATTACAATAGTTTGAAATTGGTAGTTGCAGTAAACATGATCCACGTCAACTCTAAAATGTTTTTCTAAAATTCTGAAAATGTTTAATCGCTACTAGCATCTTGACATCCGATGGAAATTTTTCTGTCGACATGGATGTAACATTAGAAGCATATATAAAAGCAACTTTGTCGTCCAATTTTAAGATAGACAATTTTTTTCTCGAAAGACACAAGAAAACCGCACATCATTATATTAAGAAGATGATAAAACGAAAAGAGATCCCATACGACACAAAAATACCCACACACTTACTCCAAATCACCCACACATAAGCCTAAAGATTCAGACAACTCCAGCCACAATATGGCGTTAAGTTTCATGCAACATCCAGGTAGAGCGATAACCTGAAGAAACTTACTCCTCTGTATTAAAAACATGTGTCCATATCGACTTTTGATCACGACTGTCGATATTGACTTTTGATCACGACTTGTGATCATTCTTCATAATTTATTTATTTGTGACCAAGTTTATCGGGAAAAGTACGTTAAACACAAATCATCTTTTTAAGTATTTGTAATAAATTTTTGAATAAAATAAATGGTCAAATATTATGCAGAAAAGTCAACGGTGATAAATATTTCGATACGGAGATAGTAGTTTAAGAGATCACGCTTACCTTTTGCAATATATGAAAATTGTAATATTTTAAAAATACAGTTGCAGAATTTAAAAAATATAGTATATATAAAATTTTAAAAAATGTTAGCGAAGTAAATAGAAATATTCAATTAGATAAAAAAGATGCAATATGAAAAATGAATTATTAGTACATTTTATAAAATTATAATTACAATCTTTTCAGATTAACATTAAAAAATTACAGTATATATAAAATTTTCAAAAATGTTAGTTAAATAAATAGAAATATTCAATTATAAAAAAAATGCAACATGACAAATCAATTATTGGAACATTTGGAATAAACCTTTGCAACATTCTAAAACACTTGTTCCAACATAATCTCACACATGAATCTAAAAAATAACCAATGCAACATCATAGAACAACCCCATTATAGCATCTTAAAATAACTATTATTGCAAGACCAAGAACCATTTGAAAATCCTATTGCAACGTCATCGCATGTCGTTGCCTTTCACAACAAATATGTGCACGGAAATTTTCTACCGCAACATCCATTGCTGGTTTGGAACGTCCAATTTTTTATTTTGGCATCGGACATCCAAGCATTACCCAATTTTAGCTACCATAATGGAATCCGACACCCCCGTTTTCATCCAAATCGGCAGCATTGTCGTCCGAACACCCAAATTAGGAGCTCTCTTTTTCAATCATTAAAAAAGGTAAATTCTGATCCAAGCACAAACACTTCCATGCTTTCAGAAGCTCCACAAATGAATGCACCTTGCACGCATGAATGATAACTGCTAGTTAAACAACGACTTAAAAGTAGTGACATAACCACTCTACTTTGGCAAGCAATGACTTCATGGTCAAGACTAATTCTATCAAATCTTACACCTTCTTATAGATGCAGGTTTTACTCAGAAGATATTATTAAGTGTTTTTTAACAAATTATACCACATTCATTCATATATCATCCCATCCATAGATTAAAGTCATTTGGACAAACTTAATCTATCTCAACATATTCAGAGCCATGTCTTTCAGTCAACTGAATAAAAACAGCAACCAAAACCTTCGAGCATGAGTTTGTCATCCTCTCAGAAAAGAAGTAATTGAATTCGTGCAAGAAACATGAGTACCCCCAGATCAAATGCGATCCTTTTAGAATCTAAGCCTGAAATGTTGAAGCAAAGAATTACTATTCAGTCAACAAAATGGCATGTGGCTTCTTGGTTTTGCAGTCAGATTCCATATGCCCCAAAGGTGTACTCCCTTCGCCCAAATTATAAAGTTCGTTTTGGCTTTCCTAGGTCATAGCTTTTAGTACGACTCTAGATATACACTGTGTAAGTGTATCTAGAAAAACAAAAATGGCCTATAATTTGGAACAGATGGGTACATATCTTTTTGTTTTGACTTAGTAAAGTGGTGTGTGACGATGACAATACTATTCAATATTTCAGTGAAAAGGGAGGCATTAATGGTTATTAATCCAAGATATAATAACCATACATAATACGACTATTATATTCCTTTCCAACAACTACAGTAATGTAGCAACTTATTCCACATTGCATTCAATATTTTGGAGATGTGTTTTGCAGCACTACACAAACTAGCTACCAGCTACAGGTTTGAGTTGGCAGCATTGTAAACAACATGAGTTGAATTGAATTCAATCTTGCCATTTTTCGCAATATTTCTATAGTAGTATGAATGTTCAACTTCTTTATTTAGAAAAAGAAAATATAAACTCACATCCATGTTGAAAAGAGAAATCAGCATAAAAGCAAATGTGTTTTCCATGAATAATGAAAAGCACAAGTTTCTGTAGAACAGTAAGATTTTGACAGTATCCCTACCTGATCGCAGTCCAGTAGATGAGCAGATCTCAACGGCATAGCATGAAAGCTCATCATATGGAACTGCATAAGCTCTTCTAGACTTTTAAAATATACAACTAAAAGCTCATCAATATGTATAGAGGTTTCACATTTGTCTCCATCTCCAGCAAACTGCAATGTCTGAAGGTGATAATATCTAATTTAACCCCGAGTTGTTTCTCTTCAATTGTTCCAATCAAACTTCCCAGATGCATTCGTACTAAGAAAAACTATTAGTCATTAGTTTGGTTTTCTTTTTCCAAACCCTAAACCTGTGGGGTATTATGTAAGGCTAAAGATGATCTTACTTTGTATGAATGGTCTTCACCTGAATTTGACTTATGAAGCATTTGTTACCTACAGCTGGCCCAGTACAGTCCTGCACAAAATTCAGAGACATTTGAAGTTTAAGATGATTGACAGGAATCTGGAAATGCTGAGCATACCACCTGATTGGACAATGTACTGAGGAACAGTGTTTAGGATGTGCTGGAGTGAGTCTGGGTGTTCTTCTTAATATAATGATGCGCAGCTCTCCTGCGTTTTCCAAGAAAAAAAACCAAGAATTTTGGAACTTCTTCATAGATTTGGACATCAGCTTCTAAAAACTACCAACCATCTTCATAATGGTATTTTTGTACTCTCAAGTTTGAAAGGTTGAACACTTGTCCAACTACACCTTTTGATAAAACACTCTGGAATTGTAACAAACATAATCTGACTGTATGTATGTTTCAGCAGAACAAGAGAAGGTAAAACTGTTAAGTGGTACCCAGTTTGACCAACCATGACAAGAACAGTTCCCTTCCTGGGACTGTTGTAAGAAGGCAGGGTGCCATTTTTCAATAATCTTTGAATCTTGACAGCACATATGCTCCATAAATAACATATCGTAGTGCAGAAACTGAAAAAAAACTAAAATAAAAATGAATATAGAGTTTGATTATACCCATGTAAGAATGCTCCGCAGTTGCATAGTGGCATCGGTAATAACACAAAATGAAAATGGACCGCCCAAACTGCCAATCGGAGGCAGAGTTCGTTTATTTAAATTGAGGCAGCCTTTTATTTAAATAAAATTGGAATGCCTAAAAAGATCCAACTGTATTCTACATCACACTTGCATACAGGCATGAGGATCAGTAAGCCCACAACCTTGTGGGCACCCCCAAATACATCTCCAAGCTGCATATGGGTTCCAACACAAATGTAGATCCATTGTGAATGGACAATAAAGACAATGAAACCGGCGTTCTGCAGTGCACGTCTAGCCTGCAGAAAAACATTTGGAAAGATGCAAGTCAATCACAGAGAATCCAGGTTAATCATTTTTTTAGACTGTAACAAGGCAGAATAAGGACTAAACCAGATAGTGTACATGAAGTGATGACAACACCAAGAACAAGTACTCAAACAGCAGCGAATGGCTACTAAAATTAATTAAAATAGAAAATGGGAGTTGGGGGAGGTGGGGGAGGCAATTCACAGTTGGGTACACAAACACTTCATATATGCAGGCAGAAGTTTATGAGCATACCTTAGAGTTCGAATAAGTCAATCTGATGCTGACGAATGCCATCAACTTTACTCAGGAGCAATCTGATTGTAAGTATAAACAATGTTTGACTCCGTTGGTGGATAATGGATCTTCAAAAACATTCCTTTAAGTTGGTCGTGGGAAGTCATCTCCTCCAAAACTTTATCTTCTGAAATCAACTTAGAACAATGCTCCATTTCAGCTTTAGATAGCATGTTCCTAACATTATTGAACTCATCTTCTGTTGAGAAGACCAACTTGGACAAGTGATCCTTTTCCGCTTGCCTGTCATATTTGTCACCTTCACCTGTTCCATATGTAATCAAATTGTATGTATATACAAATTTCTTCTGACCTATCCTAAATGCTCTGCTGATGGCTTGCCTTCCAACAGCTGGGTTCCAAACAACATCTAGAAGCACAACTCTTGAAGCTCCTGTCAAGCTAATCCCTTCACAACAGGCTCTTGTAGATGCAAGCAAAACCCTGGAATCATTTTTTGGATTATTAAAGGCTTCAATTGAAGCCTGGCGGTATCTTGGAAGGATCTTTCCATCCATTTGAAGAATTTCCTTCCCTTCTCTCCATTTGAAGAACTTGCGAAGATGCTCCTTTATCAGTTCTAGTGGCTGAAGAAATTGGCTAAAAATCAATACCTTTTCTCTTAGTGCTTCGCACAAACGAACGACTTCGATGACAAATCTTGTTTTTACCCCTTCATAGGGATTGGACCTCAATCTCTCAAGCATAGGTTTATCAATAAGTGAAGCTTCCTCCTCAGACATGTTAATGGCTGTTGCAAGGGAAGGGTGTGTAGAAACTAAAGAAATAATATATTCATGTTCAAAGTTGTTGCCAGAACCAATGTTTTCCACCTTTCTAATAATACTCTTTTGAAGGGGAAGCGGTTTCAGAATAATCACACTCTCTCGGAGCCCTGGAAGAGTTCGAAGAATGTTACCGTTATGGATATGGACAAATGGTTTCAATATTGATCTTACTTTCTCTGCATTGTCATCAGTTACATTGCTAGTTAGTGAAGCCCAAACTCCTTTTTCATATTTATCAGAGAACTTATCTTTTTGCTTCTTTGAGACATAGTGCCTTCGGCCCACTCTTGCTTTAGTCAGAAACATTTCACCGAACCTAGGCCTTACCAAACAAAGAATGTTGTAAAGCTCAAGAAAATTGTTCTGAAAAGGAGTTCCAGATAGAATTATACGCTTCTCAGTTTTAACGTTTCCTAGTGTCTTCCACATAACACTACGCTCATTCCTAGGTGTGTGTCCTTCATCAAGAACAAGCAAGCCAGGGTTATCAAGAAGAATGCTTCTTACTTTGTTTTCTTCTGTGCAACCAGGCTTTTCAGATGTTAGTTTCGTATAAAGGCCATAACTTATTCCAAGAATACCATGGCCCTTGTTCCATGAAAGCAGTTTCACAAGTCTTGTTAACTTTTCTGTCCGATGTTTTTTCTTTATTAACTTACATATGTCTCGGTCCTCTTTTCCAGTGTAGTCCGTTGTATTCATTATATGAAAAGGAACATCGATATTCCATTTCTTAAATTCCTCATCCCAAGCAAAGAGCATCCCACGAGGTGCAATAATCACTGGCCGGCAGTCTGGAAATACTTTCATATATGTCTGGATAAATACAATTGCTAATCGTGTCTTCCCTGTCCCTGGAGCATGACAGATAACACATCCTCCAACAACATCAGGCTTTGCTCCATGCTTTAGCTCATCAAGCCTAATATCACCAACTAGATTTGTCCACATAAATTCGAATGCTTCACGCTGATGCTCGTACATAGTACTAATGACCCCTGGAATCAGATCCCACACTGTTCCATATAGATGGGAATCTTGAGAGTTCTGAGTGCCACTGTCTGCTTCTTCATAAAGATCATGAAACATCAATGCATTCTTCACACCTTTGGCATTTGGCCATGCAGATTTCTCGGCAAAACCTGAGACCTGGAAGGAAAGATTAGTTAAGTGGCAAGACTTATAAGCTTCTACTGTGAAAATAAGACTAAATGCATTATGGTCATTAAAACTTACCAATGATGGGAACATGAATTTGATTTCAAGATTTACTAAGGAACAGTATTTGCATCTGATTCCTATTTGATCATCAATGATAAATTCATGCTTCCCTCGAGAACAAGGTGTTACTGAGGCAAGAGCAAAATCTAGCTGATTGCCCTCTTCTTGACCCTACAACACAAGCCAATAAGCTCAGTTTGGCCACTTCCACTGAATACAAGTAGCAAATAAAAATGCCTGGCATGGTAGAAACTCTTGCAGAATTACAAGAAAACAAAAATTGAAAACCTTTAGACCAAAGGCCAGCCTCTGGCCCTGCTTGTACGGAAAGCAAAAACATGGTTACTGGGGTTGCCAGTTTACAGTCACCAGGTTTTAAAACGCATCTAGGCTGCACATTACCTACTACCACATACCACATACAACTCCACTCCAACCAGCCAATGCCGTGCGCAGAAATACAGTCATCAGAACTTGGACTTGCGCGCAAAACAAGATATACTTTCCAGAACTAAACCCAAAAGATTGATCTAATAGGAGCACTATACGCCTTCAGGTTAGTATTCTGAATGTATGACCTTGAAATGCTATTCCATTTTTACACATATATGGTATATGTTTAGTTTTAGTTGCTAAACAACGAAAAATGTTTATGCTGAATAAAGATTATAAAACTATGAGTGGAATCAGGAATGCATAAATGCAATGTTTGTTTGAATCAAATGATGCCAAGTTAGGAAATGGCATCCCAAAAAGGGAGAGCCATTAACATTTGATGAATAGGGAATTCAGCAAATGAAACAGCACGATGATGAAACTTTTAACAAATAACAAGCAGCTCTGCTTCCTTTTTGTCTGGGAACATTAACCATAGTGCCATTCACACAGACCATAATAAAATTTTCTTTACCCTTAAGGATAGCAGAATCACCCTGAAAGTTACAGTTCTGAATTACCGCCAAATACCTTTTAGGAGCACTAGATTGCTAACTTACAGAAAACAATTTCAATTTCAATCTTTACTAAGCTACTCTGTTCTGGCAAATGATGGTTTCCTGCACATTAGCTGTAAAGTATTATGACATAGACAATGCATGATAATATAGTAGTTATTGACAAAAAGTTCTGATGAGTTGGTACCAAGAATTCCATGATAGTGTGAAGTTGAACATTGTTAGTTTTATCGTAGTTCTAGTCATAGAGTTGGTACCTAAATCTAGAAGTTATTTTTATCTTGTCCAGGTCCAGGTGCCTAAATCAGTACAAAGGAAATAAAAATCAATACCACACATCTGAAAAAAAAATGAAAATGTACCTCATCATCATAATAAGTGCCAATATTCTCTGATTCTAATGCAAAGTCAAAGTCAGCCCACAACATATCCAAAGCACCATCTTGCTCTGGTTTGTCAGCTACTGCTAAATCTTCGTCTCCAAATGAAAATACCAATGGATGCATTTCCTTGAAAATAAACTGGAGCTGAGGATTCTGATCAAATAGCAAAGATTCTCCATCTTTATCACCACTCATTTTATCTATCAAAAGCTTCAGAAGAGACTGTCTCTTTAGCATGGTTGCACTAGATTTCTTGCCTGATTTGGACAATGGATGCTTCTTTTTCCTCCCAACTTTATGATCACCATCCCTTTTGAATCCTTCCCTTTTGATCTGTTCGGAACCTGATGAGCTCGAATCTGAGTCCAAACCCCTCTCAAACGAAGGATGCGTCTTCATTACCCCGAGCTTAAGCTTTTTCCTCCTCTCTAGCTCCCAAGTAAACCGTGACCGCCTTTGTTCCTCAGTAACTGCGTCATTGCCCATAATGGCAGGCCTCCAGTTGCTAGCTTTCTTAAAGGAGATTGGCTGAAAAACATCAACATTTGCATCTTCATCCTCCTCCCACTCGATATCATATCTTGACGTAGGAACAGTACTATCGATCATGTCATCATCGGAAGTAGAAACCCTGCTCTTGAGTTTTCTCCTTTCAGCCTCTTCTTCCTCTTCCTTTTCCTCCTCCTCTTCTTCATCTTTATCATCAGTTTCACTACTGTCATCATCATCGTTGTCCTCCTTTTTATCAAGTTCTACTTCTGTATCATCATCATCCTCTTTTGGCTCATCAGACAATGCCTCAAAATATGTATTGTATGATAGCCTATCTTGATTTATCCCCCACGAAGATCTAGTTCTCCATGCAACACAAGATGGAATTGTTGGTAACTTGGCTTGCACTGATGCCTTCCTGGAGGGAGCACTACTCACATTTTCCAGCACCTTGACTTCCTCATCAGAGTCCAGAACTTCTACATGCAAGCCCTGTTGATTAGAACCTGGAGCTCCCTCACCCTCACCCTTTGGTTCCACCCCATCCTCCTCCTCCTCCTCCTCCTCCTCTGCCACCTCTTGCTCCTCTGCCGCCTCCTTTTCTTGACACCTCCCTCCACCCAAAACAACATTATGGTTCACCAAGTCTTGCATTTCCATCTTATCATGGTCTTGCATTGGTTCTATTATGCCACCTTCATCAGCATCATCCATAAAATCGCCATCGTCAGCGTCATCATCAAACTCCAGCTCATCCTCTGCCTCCCAATTCACTCCATCTGCATCCAAGTCTCCACCATTGCTGTAAGCACGGATTACCTCTTGAACAAGCTGCTCCTCCAACATCTCGTCGTCATAGTCATCTTCAAAGGATGCCATCTCCTCAGCCACCACATCCACAGCCGGTGCCAGCTCTCTGTTCCCAGATTCCCTAGTGTCCTTGCCGGCATTAAAGACACCATCTCGCCTACCTCCCTCGTCACCATCACCTTCCACTTCCTCTGCATCACCAGAGACCACATCGTTCGTGAGATGATTCAAATCCAAAGCAGTGACCTCCCTGGCTACGCGGTGATCCTGAATCAGGTCCCCACCAGTGGCTCTGTGGCAATCCCCGTTGCCCTGATTAGCATTGGAGCCTCCAGCGCGAGGCTCCCCATCCCCGTCATCAGAAGCGTCATTGCCTCGCCCGCCATCGTCATCGCTTTCACTGCCACGTGACACCTTCGCCCGTTCTCCACGAGCTGGCGTCTCCACCTCTCTCCCCGCCTCCAACTCCTTGCCCCTGCGCTTCCGCACGCGGCCCGTGCTCACTGGCTCCGGGGCTCGCCGCGAGCGGTCGCGCCCGCGCCCGCGCTGCTTATCTTTCGGCTTCGGCTTCGGCTTCGGCCTCGAGGACCCGGCAGCCTTGCTTCCCCGGCCACCGGACGCCTCCGCGACATCCGAGCTCGCCCCCTTCCGCCTCCTCTTCGCCCTGGGCTCCTCCGGCGCCGCCACCGCAGCCTGCATCGCCAGCCTCCGCGATCGCGTCCGCATCGCCACCGCCCCTGCCGGCACCACCATCGGCGGTGACGGTGGAGACGGAGGCGGAGGAGCCGCCGCCGAGCCTCCGCGCCTGCTCACAGCGCCGCCCGCCGCCTCCCTGGCCCCGCCACCGCAGTCGTCGTCGTCGTCGTCGCCGAGGTCGATGACGACGGCCGGCGCCTGGTGGCGGCGGCCCGGGGCCGGGGGCGGAGGGCGAGCCCCGAGGCGGCAGGATCGGCTGCGGCCGCGCTTTTCCCTGCGCCGCACTGTGGCCGGGATGGATCAGGGTGTGGGTGTGGCAGGATGCTCCGGCGCGTCCCGTCCCTGTCGTCCTTTTCCGCCGCAGGGGCGAGGCCGTGCGGTGGGAGTATGGATTCTGAGTTTGATAGCCACGCAGAGTTTTATTCGATTCCCAGTTGTTTTTTTGAAACGGTCAATGGGTGCGTCGTGCATGAATAGCTGTTAGTGGTGCCCTGCTTATTCTGCCTGCGTGATTAGTGGGAGAAATTTGCGGCGGAATATTCAGTTTCCAAATTAGTATGCGGAGTACCTGTCAAAATAAGCAGCAAGTTTTTACGGTACGTGCATTGTGATCAATTAATAGTGTTAAAGCAACGGTTCCATGTTATTTTGTGTGAAAAAAAAACTTGCTGTAAGTGTGTTTGATGTGCAAAACGCAAGAAAATTGTAGAGTGGGCTGAAGTAAGGGTGATGCCATACCTTAATTTGTTCGAACTTAGGTGTGGACATAAGCTCTAAGTCTAGTATCTTGCCGGGTCTCTAAGAAGATCCATGAAAGCAATAAAAATTTAGAGGCAGTTTATAGCATCATTTGTCCATGGGGCATGAGCTTTATGTGCGTTGTGATTTATAATTTAATAATTCAACCTAATATCCCCGTCGAAATAATAGTGCAAGGAGTCAAGGGGCGCACTAATATAAAATGGAGGAGGCATCTATTCATGAACCACACATGTAGCATTCACCACAAAAAGAAAAAACACATACATAGCATCATATTATTTTTAAAGGATATGTTGATGTCTTTTTAACGTGGAGTAAATGGATTGCTTTTTTATATAAAGTAAATGAACTAAAAGTTATCACGTAATTTACAATATAACCAGTCTGATTCATGTTAAAAAAGAGATATATTTTCCGTATCTTCACTGTTAAATCATAAGTTTCAATATATACATAAATTTATTATTGGAATCTCATCATAATATATAATATAGTCATGTTTACATCAAGATGCAATATACATATACTCCTTCCGAAGTTGTTTTGGACAAGATTTGAGTTAAACATTGAAATATAAATCATGAATAACATTTAAGGCATTGAGTTTAGAATTGTGAAAATTATATAAATAGATTGGTCTTGAAAATTGTTTTCATAAAAGTATGCATATCTTTTCAAGAAACTAGCATGAACGCACGTGCGGCACGCACGTTTATTAATGACACATATGTACTAAAACAATATCACTTGAGTGGACCATGGTAAACAGACCAGTCGTACGAAGCGTTTTTAAAAATACTTTATATTCGCTCTCTTATGTATAGAGAGCTTTAGATATTCTCAAATATAGATGCACATCATTTTTGAGATAGTTGGTCTTTATTTATATGAAAAAGACTTTCCAATCTATTGTTTATTAGTAATACGGGATAATTGTGTATAGACGTGGTTACAAATGTGGGTATATCATGAGCAGGTGGGTCCGCGTGGGTATGGATAGAATCTTAGGTGACAAAAACATTAGCGAATTGGCGGATTCACAGCGGAACATGCAATTTTCATCCGTCTACCGCCTGATAGACAGAAAAAATTCCGCCAGGTGGGTCCGGTGCGAGAGTAGGGTATGAATTTTTTAGGTGAAAAATGTTTTCAATTGTCTAGGATCCGAATTGGCGGATTCACAGCGGAACATGCAATTTTCATCCGTCTACCGCCTGATAGACAGAAAAAATTCCGCCGGGTGGGTCCAGTGTGAGAGGAGGGTATGGAATTTTTTAGGTGAAAAATGTTTTTAATTGTCTAGGATCTTTATAGTATAGATAGATATTTTTATAAAAAAGAAGTCAAAGTTGTGCTTTGGTGACCGTGTTAGCTGTCATAAACGACTTTCTTTACCAAACCGGAGGGAGCAATGCGATATATGTATATATTATTTTAAAACTTTTGAGAATATAGAAAATTACCTTTAAAACTTAACAAAATATGTTGCTAATATATAAATATCGGCACATGTTTTCACACATAACTTGTACGGAGTAAGACATAGGTATGTGTGGTGTGTGACCATGGCATGTGAAAAGAGCCATCAGCTTCACGTGCCGCATATTGTACTACTCAAACTGAGTCCGCATCTATCATCATCAGAGCACATGCATGAACTGCACACCTTTAAAGTTAGCAAAAGTATTCGAGAATTTTATAACATTAAATTTGTTAATGCGATAGAAAAGAAAATGTAGAGTTTTTATATGATATGAGAAGTTTCTATCACGTAAAACTCTCTTTGCACGATTATATCTTGGTAATTGTATGATAAAAATATACACCGAGACTAACTTTAGGCTTGTTTAGTTCTAAGGGAGGAAGGTGTCTCTTCGTAATCATTCAACACTGTAGCATTGCGTTTGTATGTACGAAAAATTATTTAAAAATTGATTAATTAGGCTTAAAATATTCGTCTCGCAGAGTATAACAAAACTGTGCAATTAATTTTTTGATTTCATTTATATTTATTACTCCATGCATGTTATGGCATTTTAATGTGATTGAGAATCTTCTTTTTTATATAGTGAATTGGGAGTTACTTTTTAGAACTAAACAGGCACATATTTTGTATTGTTTTTAGTGCATGGCTTTTCATTCGACATGCCTCGAAATCTGCTGACCTCCTACCACGACCCTATAGGCCCTCCTAGCCTATAGTTCTAGGTGCAAAATTCCAGGTTAAATTAGCATTAAATGTAGGTAATGAAAAAAACTAAGTACATGATTTTGATATACACGACGAAACGATTCTTTTGAACCTAGTTGGGTCATGGTGGGACAACGATTACCACAAACAATGAAAAAAATATTACGGTGCGCTACAGTCTCCGATGTGACTTTTTGAACAAATTTTATCCACCTTTTTTACAACTAAACACACCCATGATTTACTCCAAGGATCACTGATGATCTCTTTAAGACTTTAACTCGTTTATCCTTCTTGGCCACCACGTTAATCTATACTAAAACGATCCTAGAGAATTGAAAACACCTCCCACCAAAAAACCCACCCGCACCCTCTAACAGAGGACCCACCTATCGGGCTTTGGTGGGAGGAAAAAACTAGAAAGCATCAAAATTTTTGCATGTTCCAGGCTCTTGTTTTCCGGCTAAACTTTTTTCATCACCTAAAAAAGACCCACCTAAATATACCCACATTTGTATCCACGTCTATATACAATTATCCCGTATTACTAATAGACAATAAATCGGATAGTTTTTCTTCATATAAATAAACATGCGTGGTACATGAGTTGAGACAAATGTATAGAAGAGAGTTTAGAACGTGCGTATATTGCAACTATATTTTATATGTTATATTTGATTTATTTTATTTTATACATGTGCCCACGCACATGTGCCTTTTGCTAGTACTACAAGGAAAAAAAACTACCGGGTTGAAAAATACCCACTGGATTTGAGTCTAGCAACAAAATTCTTATCTATAGTCTATATAGTAAGTCGATTCTACTACATCCTCCCTTTCTAATTTAAACACGTTAGTCGTATTTCCAATTGTTCGTCCCACCTCAAAATGTTAGTCATATTTCCAATTTCCAATTGTTCGTTCCACTCAAAAATTAAGCAGTCCACAGGTTTTTAGATTTTAGGTCTCTAAAGATATTGGCTGTGTTTAGTTCCAAAATCCCACCTAAAATTCCACTACGTAAAAAGTCTCATCGCAACAAATCTCTCTCCTCATGCATAGATTATTAAATGTAGGTAAATAAAAAAAATAATTACATAGTTTTGATGTACACGACGAGACGAATCTTTTAGGCCTAGTTAGGTCATGGTAGGACAACAATTACCACAAACAAACGAAAAGTGCTACAGTGTACAGTGTCCGATTTGACCCGATGTGACTTTACGACCACACTTTTCGTTGGAACTAAACACAGTCATTAAGCGGTCCACCCAAGAGGTATAAAGAAATAGTGTGCACCACAAGAAGATCGCACTCGACGGATACGCCGCCTGTGTCGCGTCGAGAATTTGAACCCGGGTGAATAGATTACAATAAAAAACAGGTCGAACCCTATCTGCAACCGACCCTCCCGCCACCACCTCCACTGCGTCGCCACCTCCCTTCTCTCCTCCCTCCCGCCATGCCGCCGCTACAGCTGGCCATCGGAAGTCCGTGTGGCAGCTATGAGGGCGGGTGGGGG
>OAMR01000790.1:302513-318150 GCA_900205405.1 Echinochloa crus-galli
GCGCGCTTGGATGGAAGGGACGCCACGGTGGCTGAGTTGGAGGTGTTGGGGGCTATGAGATGGCTTAGATGAGATGGAAAGGATCGATAGAAGTCTCTGTTTTTATCGAGGATTTCCCCCGACTGAAAAACAACTTTCCGAACTTTTCCTCGTGGCTCTCGGGATAGGAACTACCTGGATAAGCTTGGAGGCGCGCAGCTGCACGAGGGAAGCCAGGGGGGCCAGTTCGGCCGAACCCTAGCCTTCGCCCAAACTGGGCTGTTCGCCCGAACCAGGCTGGTTCGGCCGAACAGGCCCCGGGCCACCCCTGTGCACGGTCCGTGGTATGGGTCGAGAGTTTAGTCGTGGAAAAATCTGGATCAGGCTGACTTTTGGGTTTTTGGGAGGTTTTGGCCCGGAATGATTTGGAGATGAAAGTTTTGGGCCTGATTTCTTCGGACGGGGTTCAGAGTTCTACGAACTCGACAACATCTAAGTCGTCGAGTGGAGGAGGCTCAGGTTCTAAGAAAATCTTCAACCTTGTCCGATTGACCTTAAAGGTGTCTCCGTCCTCGTTTTGCAAGGTGACGGCTCCGTGAGATGCAGTATGGACCACTGTGAATGGACCGTCCCACTTGCTACGCAACTTCCCGTGACCGAAAAGCTTGACACGGGAGTTGAAGACGAGAACCTTGTCTCCCGGCTTGAACGTTTTGACCTTAATCCTTTTGTCATGCCATCTCTTGGTCCATTCTTTATACAGCCGGGATGCTTATTTGATGTTTCTGCTTGACCGATAGTCTGGGGGTGATAGGGTGTAGCAACGTTTTGCTGCACCCCCAGACTTGAAAGATACTTACGGAAGGCTGAATCGATGAAATGAGATCCGACGTCACTAATGACCACTCTAGGAACACCGAAACGAGGAAAAATGTATTCATGAAACATTCGTTTCGCGTTCCTGGAGTCAGCGGCTACACATGGTAGAGCTTCCACCCACTTAGAGACGTAATCTACTGCCACTAAGATGTACTGGCAACCCTCGGAAATTAAGAAGGGACCCATGAAGTCCACTCCCCAAACATCGAAAATCTCTACTTGGAGGTTGCTAGTAAGTGGCATCGCGTCTCTAGGGTTAATGTTTCCGTGTGTCTGGCAGCGGGGGCACCGCATGACGAATGCTCGCGCATCTTCGTACATGCTGGGCCAATAAAACCCACTCTGCCACACCTTGGCATTGGTCCAGAATGCACCATAGTGCCCTCCGTACGGGGCTGCATGGCACCTCTCCAGGATTTGAAGGCTTCATGTGCAGGAATGCACCTCCTAAGGAGTCCATCACTGCATATCCGGAAAAGGTACGGGTCATCCCAGAGATGGATTCGGCTTTCATAGACTAGCCTCTTCCTGTTCTCTCCAGGGGGAACATACCCCGTCACCATGAAATTCACTATGTTGGCGTACCACGGATCACCCGTTGTGACCTTAAGGAGGGTGTCGTCCCGTAGGTAGTCGTCGATTGGAAGATCAGACGGCACTTCCATACGGGACAGGTGGTCAGCCACTGAGTTTTCTACTCCTTTCTTATCTCTTATCTCAATGTCAAACTCTTGGAGTAACAGAACCCAGCGGATAAGCCTTGGTTTTGCGTCCTTTTTGGTCAGAAGGTACTTCAGAGCAGCGTGATCTGAATAGACTATGACCTTGGCCCCAACAAGGTAGGACCGGAATTTATCTATAGCAAATACGACTGCTAAGAGTTCCTTTTCCGTGGTTGCGTAGTTGAGCTGGGGGCCAGTGAGTGTTTTGCTAGCATAAGAGATAGCATAATGCTTCTTGTCCTTAGTTTGGCCCAACACAGCTCCTACAGCATAGTCGCTCACATCACACATGATTTCGAATGGGATGCTCCAGTCGGGAGGCTGGATGATGGGAGCGAAAATGAGTGCCTTCTTGAGGGTGTGAAAGACGGCATAACACTCCTCATCGAAAACGAAGGGGGCATCTTTGGCTAGGAGATTGGTCAGGGGCCTGGATATCTGGGAGAAATTTTTGATGAAGCGCCTATAGAATCCCGCGTGGCCAAGGAAACTACGGATCCCCTTAACGTTTGTGGGAGGTGGAAGTTGCTCTATCACTTCTATTTTTGCTCTATCTACCTCGATCCCACGTTCCGACACCCGATGTCCTAAGACAATACCCTCTCGCACCATAAAATGGCACTTTTCCAAGTTCAAAATGAGGTGCTTCTCTCTACACCTCTGGAGGACCTTGTCCAGATTTTTCATTCGGTGAAGGTCCTTCCATATATAAACTGAGAAATCGTCCATGAACACTTCCATAATCTCCTCAATCATATCGGAGAAGATGGACATCATGCAACGTTGGAAAGAGGCAGATGCGTTACACAACCCGAAGGACATACGCCGATAGGCATACGTCCCGTAAGGGCATGTGAACGTGGTTTTACTCTGGTCTTCAGGATGGATTGGGATTTGGTGATATCCAGAGTAACCATCAAGGAAACAGAAGAAAGAGTGTTTGGCTAGCCGTTCAAGCATCACGTCTATGAATGGGAGAGGAAAATGATCTTTCTTGGTGGCTTTGTTGAGTTTACGATAATCTATGCACATACGCCACCCGGTGATAGTGCGCTGGGGAATGAGCTCATTCCTGTCATTGCGCACTACCGTCATTCCTCCTTCTTCGGAACGACTTGGATGGGGCTAACCCACTCGCTATTGGGAACTGGGTAGATGATCCCAGCGTGAAGGAGCTTGAGGACTTCCTTTTTCACGACCTCTCTCATGGCATTATTCAGCCGTCTTTGAGGTTCCCTAGAGGTGTTTTGCCTCGACTGGAAAACAGCATCCCTTTCAGGTCTTGGAGAGAATATCCTAAGACCGATCGATTCTTCTCCAGGATAGTGATGAGTTGTTGGGTTTCTAGTTCGGAGAGCTTATCACTGATGATCACTGGAGTTTGCTTATCTCCAAAAAGGAAAGCATACCTAAGTCCAGGTGGAAGAGGTTTGAGCTCGATTGGGGATGGTTTTGGAGTTTCGTTGGTGTCTAGCTCAATTGGAGGGTGTGTCTCCTCTTCTTCCGAAAAAAAAATGGGAGATCTTCTTCTGGGATAGGTTGCTCTAGGTCTAATAGGTGGCCTGACCTAACTTCCTCTAATGGGTCAGGATCGGGGTCTGCCTCTGATGGGGTGTTCAAGGATTGAGAATAGGAGACAGGGACGAGTTCTTTGCCGATCCTAAGCTCTACTAGCTGGTTACTTGGCGCTTTTTCCAAGATCATATAGATCGGTCTACCTATGAAGATGGAATGGGTGGTGTTGCTAGGTAGATCGAAGATATGGAAATCCATGGACAGTTCAGGATCGTTAATCTTAACGGGTGTGACCTGCAAGATGCACAAACAGTCCAGGATTCTTCCTGAAGTGACTTTTAGCCGTTTTTGAGAAAACGACCAAGGTACACCAGGGAGTTTGCTGCGCACCAACGAGCTAGAGATTATGTTGATCCCGAGGCTCGGGTCGTACCCGATTTCTGTGTCATTGCCAAGGACCTCGCAAAATATCCTTTGAACTTTTCTGGGCATAATGACTACCTCGGCTGAGGCTTCGGCCTCTTATATTTCCGTGTTTCTGGCAGCGGGGGCACCGCATGACGAATAGGTATTCTCTCTGGTATTCTAATTCTTCTTTGTCAGGGGCTTGGTCTGTTGCCTCTACACAACGTTCCCGTGGGAAACTCGCTGCACTCCCGATGTCCTCAAAGAGATCATCGTCGAAGTCATAGGGAGTGGTGTAGAATGGATCATAGGCTGGGCTAGGATCTGGTTGTGGTTCGAAATGAGCTTCGGATATGGACGGAATGGAAGAGCTAATGGATTTGGATTGAATTTGTATTGGCTCTTCGGGTTCAGGTTCAGGCTGCTTCTCTTCTTCATCGGGGAGTTCATCATAGATTCCAGTGTGGGGAGTGTTGTCCAGAATACGATCCAGGACTATCCTCGCTGCACTGGGGACCAAATGAAGGAACGACCCTCCTGAAGTAGAGTCCAGGAAAGTAGCGGCTACGGGACAGAGGCCAAGGCTGAAATGTTGGAGGATGATAGGTTCTGACAAGCCTAGGTCTGGTCCGGCTGCTAAGATTTGCTGGAAACGAGCCCAAGCAACTCCTAACGACTCTCCCTTTAATTGCTTAAAGTTGATGATTTCCGCTCGGAGGCTGGCTACCTTAGAGACTGGGAAGAAGTTTAGGCAGAATTTCTCTCTAAGGGTCTCCCAGCTCCCTTCCGTAGTACGATGAGGTGGATGACGACAACAAAGAGAAGAGGAGTGATAGGAGGGTAGAGAGGGTACGAGTCTGGTAGAGGTATTCTACTGATTGATCGAGCAGATCAGAGGATACAGATAGATACTTGCTTCGGGACAAGGGAACCGGTGGACACACAGAAAGGGATGAGAAGGGGTGCCACTATTTCCCAACTGGGGGATCCTATGGACCGGAACTAACGTGATGGGCTACAAAGACCGGAAGGGCTGTCACCACCTTATGGCTACCACCTCCGTTGCGATGGGAATAAACTAAGTTAGTCTCAAGTATAGGCACCATGCCTACACTAGTCAACTAATACTTATCTCCTATAGAAAGATAAGCACCCAAGCTAAGCAACCAGTATACAGTTATACCAATCAACTAAGCATTGAACGAAGAACGCGACAAGTATATAAATGTAAGAACTGTATGCTCAATTAATCAGAGAGAGATACAAGAGTTACTAGACATGACCCGGATGTCACTCGAAGTGGAGCCGCATCCGTAGAGGTACAGCGGGAAGAGGGGCCGACACTCCGGCTCCTCTCCCGGACGCTCACCTCTCCTCTCTCCCTATTCTACTGATACAAGTGGCGGAACTTGGCAACGCTCACTTCTCTCTTGTGTTGTGTGTGTTTGCAGGTGCTGGAGGCCTCCATTTATAGCAAGCAAGGACGGTGGGAGGTGGAGTAGCAGCCAAGGGACTGAGGAGGCGATGCCCGGCCATTCGGGCGAAGATCCTGGTTCGGCCGAACTCCCCGGTTCGACCGAACCGGTGGATCCACTGACCTGGCCACCAAGGGCCAGGATTTGCCCCTGGAGGCGGTTCCCTGCTTCGGCCGAACAGGGCCGTTCGGCCGAACTGGGCCCGGCCTGCTTCTGCACCGCCTTGAGTCCACTCTCGTGCTGGGCTGGCTCCTGGGGTCGGTTGGTGCGTCGGTTCGTCTCCTGGGCTGGCCCGGAGGGCCTCTTGTGGACTTGTGGGTCCTTGTCGCGTTGAGCTCGGGCCCAGGGTGACGTGGCGGGAGCCCAAGATGAGTTGATGCTGACGTGGATGGCTCCCGGTGGCTTGCACGGCTAAGGGGGGTAACCGGCCGAATCGTGTCGTTCGGCCGAATCAGTCATTTCCGAACCCTATAGCCTGCGTTTCTCCACTTTGTACCTGCATACGGGACAATCACCAAAACTTGTGGAAATAGTCAGTAGTAAGCCCTATAGCTATGGTGTGTGTCTCTGTTATGTTCATTTTATACTTGGTTGGAGGTCGGACTTCGGTCTGTAACGACCGCCAACAACGTCACCCTAGGCGGACCCCACTGCTGACGTCAGCATGACGTCATGCTGACGTCAGCAGACTAATTTCTGCTATTTTTCTTTTTTTGGAAATTGTTTAGTATTTTCAGAAAATGACTTAAACTTCAAAAATTAATAATAAATCAACCGTAGCTCAGAAAAATGTGAAACCAGTTTCTATATTTTTCTAAAATCATAAATCTACGCGTTAGTGTAGAGTTTGGTGTTCTTTGGGTCTTCCTTTCTTGCTGTTTTGGTGTTCCTTTGCCAGTAGCCGCGTCTTATTTTATTTATCGCAAACCTAAGAGCCCCGGAGGGCCAGGAGGAGCCGGACTACTACGACTACAGCTTCGAGGAGGACGAAGAAGCCTACCCAGGTTCACGCCCAACCATTTTCTGAAATACCTATTAGACATGCAAACTAATATGCTAGTGCTTTATTTTATATGCATGTTGATATGCCTGCACTGCCATTTATCTACCCTGTTTCCTTGCTACCTATTATCCACTTTAAGAGAATGCTATGCTATGCATGTGTTGGGATGGTTGTGATTGATCTTCTTGGCGTGAGTTGGGAGGGCTTGGGCAGGAGTAGTGCAGCTAGGCGGTGGAAGCGAGTACTAACAACCCGATCCTTTGATTGGGGTGCTTGGGGACTACACTCGGGTAGTCCCTATAGGGTACCTGTTGCGGGTACATGGTTACTTGGTTATTTGGGTATCTTGAGAAGTTGGGCGGCAATACCTGTAATGGGTGCCGATTGCGGACCGTTGCGGCGGATCGCTTATGACGCTGATACTCGCTTTACCGACAATTAAGGACCGAGTCGAGACCATCTTTCAGACGTGGATTACAGTGCTCACCGTCTACCCAGAATGGGGAGGGTTCCAGCAAGCCTACTTAGTGCGGTGCCAGACCTGTAGGAGATTCGAGTTTGATATGTGTAAGGGGGACTCGTTGCGGCGTACTCTCGCTGATTTACCACTGCCCCCGACTGGCCCCGATGGGAAGGTTTCACGACCCTGGGGCAGCTGTTAGCTCAGATTGTTTCCCGAGCCCATGGAGACAGTATGGCACTGTTACTTCTTAGGGTCTTTGCTGTGGGCTGTGTCTCAAGTTGGTTCGCTACCAGCTGCAGCCCTGATGGTTCCAGGAGCGCAACCTCTCCAGAGTGAAAACTATACGTATAGTCGTGTCCACGGTTATGGACGACCGCATCTGGATCGCTTGAGACTAGCTGGGGATTCTTCTTTCTTACCTCATCCTTGGTTTGGGTAATGAGAGGTTGGTCCAGCTCTGTTGATGAGACAAGGTGGGGAGGGAGCTCACCGAGTCGACTAGTGAGTGAAAGGTGTTGGTGGGAGATGCTTGCGGGAACCTGTTGCGGCAGGACGAGCCCGATGTGGTTGTGAGGCTGTTGGTGGGATTTGGTGAGTGTGATCTCTCTGGAGAGGAAAGGTGCTGGTGATGAGATGAACTTGAGGTTTTGCTGCTGCTCGCATAGGAAACCCTAGCCTTAATTCCTTGATTATTTTTAATCCATTAGACTAGGCCACTTTAAAGCTTGCATCATATTATGGTTGGTGACATGGACCTGTCCCATTTCCTTGGGGACAGACTTTGGGTACACAGGAGAAGATCCCGACCACGAGTTCAACCAGGATGGATGGTATGACTGAAGGTTGCGCGTGCGCTCAAGGACGTCTGTGGAGTGGACCAAGATGATTTAGCTACCGTGTCGTAGCTGTTTCTCATTGTCGATTTAGCCCAGAGGGCTTGTAACAGACCTCTATGTTCTAATAATATCATGTAATGAACCTTTTATCGTTGTATGAATGTGATATTCGACTGAGATGAGTTCTGTATGAGATAGCTGCTATTCCTGGGACTATCTCAAGGGTACAGGGAGTCGGATTCTCGTAATTGGGAATCCGGTTCGTTTCAATAACTATATTGATAACTCAAAGTCTTACAAAAGGAAAAAAGAAAAGATACAAGAGCATATACCAGAGCTTCTGAAGATGACTCCGGAACCTCCGAGGCACAGCTCGACTCAACTCTAACTCCCAACTAAACTATCCTAACTCTACTAAAGAGAAAAGTGGATTCTGCTAGAATGAAAGTGGAAATGAGCTCCTTCGCTTGGTGTGTCTTGAACCGGGGCTTGGACCACTGAATTTATAGCAGCTTGATGGCGGTTTGGGTGGAGTAACCGCCAAGGGGCAGCAAGGCGGTTGTCGGACAGTTCGGCCGAACCGTGGGATGCACCGCCTTGTGCTCCTTCGGCCTGGATCCAGTCCCGAGAGGTGGTTTCAGGTGCTGGGGTCGGTTCGGCCGAACTGGGCCTGGCCCGTGGCCGGCCTACCCAGCACCGCCTTCAGTCTTGGACCCCCTCCTCCTCTAGGCCGGCCTCTGGTTATGGACTTCGTGTTTTTCAGGCCCAGGGTGACGTGGCAGTGCTCCGGGATGAGTTGGCGGTCGTCCACGTGTCGTGTGATGTTGTCGCTTGGTCATCATTGACATGGACAGCTCCCGGCGGCATGTACATCTAAGGAGGGTAACCGGCCGAATCGTGTCGTTCGGCCGAATCGGTCAATTCCGACCCCTATGTATTTGGTAATGTTGTACCTACATAAGTGACACTCACCGAAACTCGTTGAACTTTATTAGAAATAAAACCTAAGTACATGAAATGTTGCATAAAGCCTCATTTATTCCCGAGTATTGTAGTCAAAATTGGGCTGTAACGACCGCCAACAATGAGCACCTCCGAAGGACTGAGCAGAGCAACGGCAGATCTGAAGATTCCCGAAGTCACCATTGGCGCCTCGTTGTCGACGGGAACGCCGCTTGCCACTTAACGCAAAGCGCCAGTAAATCCTGGTAAATCCCAGAAAAAGGTGCGAGCACCAGGATTTGAACTCTGGAGGGTAGCGTCCCACTGGACCGTCCTACCATTGGACTACAAGCCAATTCATCTTTGAATTAAATAGCTCAATGTGACATCCCCGTGGACTAGATGGGCTTAAGTTGGGCCAGTGGGCTGAAATTGCATATTGTAGCGGGGCTACTATAGCGATGAAAAATCATATAGCACTATACCGATACTCAACATGGGTCTTGGTCATTTTCTTAGACCGGACGTTCATTCAGGATCTAGATAACATTTTTTGACAAATTTAAGAACCGCTCTAGTTTTATTTCCATAGATGACACGTGTATCTTGCAAGTCAAACGCCGCTATTTTCTGTCACAATATTTTTCTTACGGTATATCTCTTAGTCCCAAAATAAGTGTCCTTTTAAAAATACTAGCTGCTTGCACGTGCGCACGCACGTGTGTATACAGAGCTTTAGTTATTCTCAATACATTTAGCATGAACGCACGTGCGGCACGCACGTTTATATTGATGAAACGTATGTACTAAAACAATATCACTTGAATGGACCAAGCGTTTTTAAAAATACTTATTCGCTCTCTCATATATAGAGAGTTTTAGATATTCTCAAATATAGAGGCACATCATTTTTTGAGTTAGTTGGTCTTTATTTATATGGAGAAAAATTCTTCAATCTATTGTCTATTAGTCATAAAATCGTTTGATGGACGCCGCTGTAGCAACTCGTCACTGCACCGAATCCTGTCTCTTATACACATCTAGATGTGTATAAGAGACAGCATCTATCGGAGAATGAACTAAAAGTGCCTGGAACATCAAGTTTTTTCCTGCTTTCTTACAACTTTGGTCTTCTCTCTCCTAAAAAAATCCGACAGGTGGGTCCTCTGTGAGGGGGCGGGGGTGGGTTTTTTGGTAGAAAACGTTTTCAATTCTCTAGGATCCTTTTAGTATAGATTCAGATACATTACTAGCCTCAAATGACCTTGTTAGAGCATCTACAAGAGATTAGCCAAAAATACTAGTCAATTTTACTGATTTAGCTACTCTCAAAAATAGGTTTGACTAACGAATAACAGAGTAATCCAACAGATTCTCTAACAATTGCTAAATTTAACTTTAGAAAACTATTTGACTTGTCTATTAGAGACGCTCTTACCCTTCATTACTCATTCTTTCTAAAAAAAAATACATATACATTTGAAGTTAAATAGTATCAACTTACCATTTGGCTGGTTCTATGTCTTTATGTGCTTTTCTTTCTACATGCTTTTCGTTAATGTGTGGAAGTTGGTTTAATTAGATGTGTCTATCTCTATAAGCTAAAGGATACTCTTTATGGGACAAAAGTTAAACGCTAAAAGAACACTTGTTTCGGGACAGGAGAGTAGATGTCTACCTATGTAGAGTACTTACAAAAGAAGGGGCATATAGCAGATTTAGTGTATTATCTATTATTACTCCCTCTATTTTTATATATTAATAACAAAAACAGAGGGAATAGATAAGACAAAACAATATTACAGGCAGTATAGATGCATGCAGGTAGGTGTAGCCGGTGGTTGCCATGGTCGAAAAACCTTGTTGCTGTTAGTTGACAAGGTCAACAATTTTAGATGCACGCGCTGGTTACAGATTTACAACCGCGCTGCATCAGCAGTAGAACCGCATAAAGGCATGAGCAAAACCTAACAGGCCTAAAAAACAATTAGAGTAAAATGCACCATAGGTACATGAACTTGCAACACTGTGTTAAATAGGTCCACGAACTTAGAAACCAGACATCCAGGCCCTCCAACTTGCAAACCCGTTCACCGCAGGTCCATCCCGGTTTTGCATGACACTGTGCAACCGTATCTGCTATTTGTTTTTCCCTTCTCTAATTTATTTTGGCTGAATCTTTAAAAAATCATAACTCTTCGATACGACATCGGATGAAGAAAATTTTTATACGAAAATTGTAGCCCTCGACGAGATCTACAGCTTTCTAATTTTGAGTTTTTTCATTTAACGATGTTAAGGTGCTCAAAAAAATTATATAAAATTACAACACCATTATAAGAAATGAAGAGCTTGGGGTGGACTAGCGTCGGGAACGCGTGTATTTCTACCAAAGCGCCATCGATAAATGCCGCGGCATCCGAGTCCAACATTGACCGCCAGAGGCGAAAGGAGCGTGTCGCCCTGTGTACTCCACGGCAACAACGTCGAGGCCATAGGCATCGGGAATGCTGGTCGGAGCCTCATCTGCACGCAGCCAGGGCGAGCGGTGGCGACGTCGTCAGGTAGCGTGGTCGCCTGGACCTCAATCACGACTGGAGAGCTGCGCTAGCTGACATTGACAGCGAGGAGGCGGGCCGGCCACGTCCGGAAAGGAGCGCCGCCGTACTTGCGACAAGCAAAAGTACGCGATTATTATGGTGCTGTAATTTTATATAATTTTTGAGCACCTTAACATCGTCAAATGAAAAAACTCAAAACTAGAAAGTTGTAGATCTCGTCAAGGGCTACAATTTTCATATAAAAATTATATTCATCCGATGTCGTATCGAAGAGTTATGATTTTTCAAACATTCAGCCAAAATAAATTAGAAAAGGGAAAAACAAAACCGGTTACTGCAAGTTGGAAGGCCTGGATGTCTGGTTTCTAAGTTCGTGGACCTATGTGACACAGCGCTGCAAGTTCATGTACCCACAGTGCATTTTACTCAAACAATTACATGGCCTAAAAAAATAATTTCCATTAGCCCAGCCGCCTACCATCATCTCTCTCGGTGCAAAAAGAGTAGATACAACTTGTATTACCTGGCATTTCTTCTTGTGAGATGATAAAACAAGTGCCCATATAAGAATTTAAGGGAAATTGACACCAAAGAGAACCGAGGACCAGATGCTTCAGCACAATCTGTGCAACACGTACAAACACCACACATTCTAGCTGAAGCAAGCTCATGTATCCCATAAATCACACTCCACTCATGCATCCCATCAAGCATACAGTTTTAGGAGCCTTCCTTATGGAATTGTTTAGCTATAATGCATGTGCACAACTCAGGGTAAACTAGAATAATCACTCTTCAACGGTGATGGTAAGGTAACAGCTCAGTTGATTGTGTCAGCATCCTTCGGTGCAGTTTTATGACTTCAACCCAATCCTCCTGTTTGGGGATAAATAGCAAATTGTCTCCCAATGAATATTTTCAAAATCAACATGCCGGTAAGAAAAGAATGGAGCGTGTAAACTTGTTTCTTTTACTCTGCATATCCAAATTCTGGATCCATATCAAGTTTACGTTTTAAATGAGACTTGTCAGCACTGCAAAACAGGACAAAAATCTTATGAGAACAGTTATCAAGAGAACCACACAAATCTTATATGCATTGCGAACAGCTGCATTTCTCATTATTCACTGGCACAAGTTTTACTCGGCAAAAGCTAGTGCTGTTTACCTGTTCAATGTTGGCCTAGGAGCAGGTCGTGTGCCAAACACAGCTCCAACATCAACTGACATAGGAATTCTAGAACTCTGACTGGACATGTCACCAGCATGCCTCGTCCCAGAAGGATGCTCATCCACTGCCCTGTGCACATTACCTTCCATCCCTTCATGCGCTGTCACCCTCCGTTGCTTTCTTGGTGGGGAGAGCACCACAGGGCCTTCCTGCAGGTTCAGGTCAGGAATCTTGTTATTCCCTGAATCTCCTTTCCGCCGTGGTCTTGGTAGCTGTGATGGTCTCGTTGGAGCAGGCACCGATGAAAAGTACCTTGAGGAAACACAAGCATGGTTTGTCATGCATACAAGCAAGAGAACGGAACTTGACTTTCCAATCAGTCATATTGTTGTACCTGTGTTCTAGAGCCTGCTGGGCTGTGATTCTTGCTTTTGGGTCATATGTTAACATTTTTGACAGAAGATCCAAAGCATCATCGCTGGCCGACGGAAAAAATGTACGTAGTGGAGGTGCAGCAACATATTGGTATTCAACATAATCCGGAAGATAAGCCATGTCAGGCCATTGGGACGGCTTTGGGGTCCCCTAGCAGATTTAGTGTATTATCTATTATTACTCCCTCTATTTTTATATATTAATAACAAAAACAGAGGGAATAGATAAGACAAAACAATATTACAGGCAGTATAGATGCATGCAGGTAGGTGTAGCCGGTGGTTGCCATGGTCGAAAAACCTTGTTGTCATGGCTCTTGGTAGTGCTAAGGCTAGGGTTTAGTAGAAATTAACTGCTGGGCATCAGCAAGGCTGGGCCTATGGTTTTGTTTTCATTTAAATTTAAACCATCTAAATGATATTTCAATTTAAATTTCTTGATGCAAGAATAAAGAGAAACAGAACACTACTAAGAAGCAGAACAGGCTTGGTGGGACACTGGGACCAAACCAGGACAGGGTGAGAGGAACTAACTGTATTATTGTGTTGTTTTAAAGTTCTAAAACGTTATTAAATTCAAACAAAAATTGAAAAGTTTCACCAGTTTAAATTTTTGGCAGGACCACCCAGTAAGGTCCCTAACTGCCAAAATTTTAGAGAAATGAAATCATCGACACTATTTCGATGTCACACCAAAACACCATCCATCCATCCATATTGCAGCCTCTCTTTTTGCAAATTGCAATGAATCTAAATCTAATAGCACGCATGTGAAGAGTTTACCCCTACAGCAAAAGATCTGATGCACCAACGGATTCCAGGAAATAAAGCCTCAACAAGGAGGATCCTTAAGAATTCTAGAAAGCATCAAATCCATTTGCAGCCTTGCAGGAATTCAAGTGGTAACTGAACTCAAAAATGTAATGGAATTCTATATTTTCAATATAAGAAGTTTTAGGTTATACCTAACAAAAGGTTGCATATATTTCTAGAAGTGGCTAACTATATGGAAACAGATAAATCTAAGAAAAATTTCAATCAGCTGCAGTTTTACACCCAAAATTGAAAATGTTGCATATTTTTAGAAGTGGCTACTATATGGAAACAGATAGATCTAAGAAACAATTTCAATCAGCTGTAGTTTTACACCCAAAAAGCAGCAGAAAGTAACAAGGCCACATGAAAGGTGCAACAAGATTGCTTTCCTTATATGGATAAAGGAACTTCCACACAAGGTCATATCAGATTTCGATAAACAATTGGACTTCTATAAACTAAAATCAACCTCTCCAGCTACTAAGAACTTGATTTGGACAAAAACTAAACCCATAACAGTACAGAACACCGGTTATCTACACCTTGTGTGAGACATACATTAGTACTTTGCACTTGTGGTTCAAGAGATTCTTTAAAACCATACATTTACAGGCATGCTGAAATATTTATGTATACCAAAAGAATGCATAATATTTTCATAAGAAAACAAGAGTTAATATTTGTTTGCATACAAAACACAAACACTGTTTTCTGTAAATGGACAAACAGATGTTTTTTGCACAACCATACATATTTTTGCAGATACACATTAGTACTTTGCACTTGTGGACTATTTGAGAATTCTTTAAACTGTACGAGATTCCAAAAGTGGGTACATATACTATTCCAAAAGTGTATTAGACTCCTCAGTTCAAACCTTGTGGGTAACAGTCAAGACAAATAGGCATTGCAGATAGGATCATAGGATCAAATTAATAAGTGAGATGCCCAGCAGCAACACAATAAAATAGACTGCTAAAGCTGGGAGCCTGGGACAATAAAATGCTTGGACATTTGTTCTAAACGGCAGACCAATAATGAAAACAAATACTTTTTAGTCTCAAGCAAGTTGGGGTAGGCTAGAGTTGAAGCCAGCTGGGTCAATAAAATGGCAGTAACCAGTAAGCATTTCAAAGGTACAAGCACCCAACAAATTCTCCTAAAACAGAACTTCAACTGTGGCTCATTTGGTTGGGTAACTGGTACAAGGGAATGGAACCTTAGAGATGAGAGCTTAAAAATATCTTGTTTGTTTGGTGTGAATGGGAGTTTGGAGGGGCAACTACAAACGACGACTGGATGGGGAGGGGTGGTAATTGGATGGAATTGTGCTTTAAGTGGAAGACCAATGCATCACAGCCGCTCATCCTGACTTATATGATATAATTTCCCATTCCCAAACCCACAAACCACAGTTTCAAGATTTTCCAATCAAAACAATAGTCTGATCCTACAATGAAAATGACAGCTGATGTACAAATCGAGTTGACACGTGCAGTTAGTGCCTTAACAATGAACAAATTAACTTAGCAATGGACATCGAATTCTGAGCATACAAAAATTTCTCGGTCTTAAACAGAATGGAATGAACAAATTATTATTCTACTCTAAAGAATAAAGAGATTGTTGTTAACCGTGAGAAAAGGTCGGCGATTGAGCAGTTCAGCAAAAATACATCCAGCAGCCCAAATATCCACCCCAGATCCATACTGCCTCGCTCCAAATAATAATTCCGGTGCTCGGTACCACCGTGCAAAGACCTACATGTAAAAGCAGTTATCAAGTCCCTGCTAGAGCCAGGATAAAATAAATCTAGTTAAATGAACGCAGAGAACTAGAGCTGGTCCTTGACTGCATAACACATGATGTTACTGAATAGGAACTATGACTAGCAGAACTTTGAGGTGAGATGTAATAATCAGATGAAAATCAGTGACGGTGATTATGTAAGAGATGATGTCGTTCACGAATGAAATCAATGAATAATATATTCAGCACCTTTCCTAATCAGCAAAGGTGATTAGCTGGAAGTATACTTCCCAAATAAATATTTTTATGATTTCTTTTCTAACCGTTGCAAGGAAAACAGCAACCTAAAGGCTCATATATGAAGTAGGATGTCGACTAGGATAGGATATCCTGGAAATAGAATAAGATATTCCTCGCGTGTATATTTTTCTGTGTACAACAGTATAAGATTGGGCATTTTTCATCACTACTTATTAAGAAAGTCAGCAGTTGCAAGGATACTTTGCTGGCTTAAGATATCACATCATTTGTATTAGCAGACAATTTCTAGTGGATGGGCTCAAATAAAGCTCCAAAATAGGTTACACCAAAGAAGTACAAAAAGGAGTAAATAAAAATAATCCTACCTGACACGATTATGATTATTACTGGTCTTGCAAGGAATTACATAGGATCAACAAATATCAA
>OAMR01000790.1:320093-330932 GCA_900205405.1 Echinochloa crus-galli
ATGGATAAAGGAACTTCCACACCAGGTCATATCAGATTTCGATAAGCAATTGGACTTCCTAATATAAACTAAAATCAACCTCTCCAGCTACTAAGAACTTGACTTGGACAAAAACTAAACCCATAACAGTACAGAACACCGGTTATCTACACCTTGTGTAAGACACACATTAGTACTTTGCAGTTGTGGTTCAAGAGATTCATTAAAACCATACATTTACAGCATGCTGAAATATTTATGTATACCAAAAGGATGCATAATATTTTCACAAGAAAACAAGAGTTAATATTTGTTTGTATACAAAACACAAACACTGTTTTCTGTAAATGGACAAACAGATGTGTTTGCACAACCTTTTTGCAGATATACATATTTTAACATGATGCACATATAAGGACTATTTGAGAATTCTTTGAACTGTACGAGATTCCAAAAGTGGGTACATATATATTCCAAAAGTGCATTAGACTCCTCAGTTAAAACTTTATGGGTAACAGTCAATACAGATAAGCATTGCAGATAGGATCAAATTAATAAGTGTGATGCCCTGCAGCAACACAAGAAAATAGACTGCTAAAGCTGGGACAATAAAATGCTTGGGCATTTGTTCTAAATGGCAGATCAATAATGAAAACAAATACTTTTTAGTCTCAAGCAAGTTGGGGTAGGCTAGAGTTGAAGCCAGCTGGGTCAATAAAATGGCAGTAACCAGTAAGCATTTCAAAGGTACAAGCACCCAACAAATTCTCCTAAAACAGAACTTCAACTGTGGCTCATTTGGTTGGGTAACTGGTACAAGGGAATGGAACCTTAGAGATGAGAGCTTAAAAATATCTTGTTTGTTTGGTGTGAATGGGAGTTTGGAGGGGCAACTACAAACGACGACTTAACATGGGGAGGGGTGGTAATTGGATGGGAATTGTGCTTTAAGTGGAAGATCAATGCATCACAACCGCTCATCCTGACTTATATGATATAATTTCCCATTCCCAAACCCACAAACCACAGTTTCAAGATTTTCCAATCAAAACAATAGTCTGATCCTACAATGAAAATGACAGCTGATGTACAAATCGAGTTGACACGTGCAGTTAGTGCCTTAACAATGAACAAATTAACTTAGCAATGGACATCGAATTCTGAGCATACAAACATTTCTTGGTCTTAAACAGAATGGAATGAACAAATTATTATTCTACTCTAAAGAATAAAGAGATTGTTGTTAACCGTGAGAAAAGGTCGGCGATTGAGCAGTTCAGCAAAAATACATCCAGCAGCCCAAATATCCACCCCAGATCCATACTGCCTCGCTCCAAATAATAATTCCGGTGCTCGGTACCACCGTGCAAAGACCTACATGTAAAAGCAGTTATCAAGTCCCTGCTAGAGCCAGGATAAAATAAATCTAGTTAAATGAATGAAATATATGGGAAATGCATTGAGGGATATCACACTGTGGTAACTGCTCAGCAAAGAGAACTAGAGCTGGTCCTTGACTGAATAGGAACTATGATTAGCAGAACTTCGAGGTGAGATGTAATAATCAGATGAAAATCAGTGACGGTGATTATGTAAGAGATAATGTCGTTCACGAATGAAATCAATGAATAATATATTCAGCACCTTTCCTAATCAGCAAAGGTGATTACCTGGAAGTATACTTCCCAAATAAATATTTTTATGATTTCTTTTCTAACCATTGCAAGGAAAACAGCAACCTAAAGGCTCATATATGAAGTAGGATGTCGACTAGGATAGGATATCCTGGAAATAGAATAAGATATTCCTCGCGTGTATATTTTTCTGTGTACAACAGTATAAGATTGGGCATTTTTCATCACTACTTATTAAGAAAGTCAGCAGTTGCAAGGATACTTTGCTGGCTCAAGATATCGCATCATTTGTATTAGCAGACAATTTCTAGTGGATGGGCTAAAATAAAGCTCCAAAATAGGTTACACCAAAGAAGTACAAAAAGGAGTAAATAAAAATAATCCTACCTGACACAATTATGATCATTACTGTTCTTGCAAGGAATTACATAGGATCAACAAATATCAATATGCATGTGTCATGTTTTTTTCAGCAAAAGGAAAATTGTCATAAATATCCAGATGAATCGAAGGAACACACTGCTCTATAATGATACAAGAAGGTGCTCTAAGTGAACCATGCTTCTGCAACCAGCTTTTGAGGTCAGAGAACAGTTGACTGGATGCATATATAACTAAGTCTATATAAAATAACCTGGTGAGTGTAGTTCCTTCCTGGACTTCCAAACATACGAGCCAGACCAAAGTCAGCAAGCTTGAGCTCCCCATCGGCACCGATGAGTAAATTATTTGGTTTCATGTCCCTGCAACACAGCTTATCAAATGCTATGTTTTCGACAAAAGTGGGTTATCAATATAGTAGGTACCTGTGCAGCACCCATTTGTTATGGCAGAAAGCTAGACCTTTCAACATCATCTGGCAATATGATTTTGTGTCAGCTGGAGATAATAAAAGATATTTATCTTTTATGACAGCTTCCAGATCAGTCTCCATAAACTCAAATACAAGGTGCAAGTTATCCTTGTAAGGGAAACACTCAATCAGCTCTATAATATTTGGATGTTTCAGCTCCCTGAGCAGCTTAATTTCCCTCAATGCTGTGAAGTTGACACCTTCCTTCTTCTCCCCTACATGGATTTTCTTTATCGCAACTATATTTCCAGTCTGAAAAGGAACAGCATCCAGGAACCCATGAACAACAGAACGAAAAACTAGTACAAATCTGAGTGAGCATCAACAAGAGCTGGACGACTAAAGTGTGGGCGTGTGGCAATGCTAAGTTCGCAGGCACTTATACTTCCTTGAGAAAAGAATAAACAGTGACAAGGCCAAATATACAAGTCCTGATACTTTAGACAAGTGAGAACAAACCCCACATCTGCTGCCCTTAGACACCTGGATACACAAATAGGAGCCCACCAAAAAAATTTACCCTTCTACCTAACAGATGGACCAATACAAGAAAATAACCCTTTCAACCATTCAAATGAGATAACACATGCCAGCTTCATTACAACCTAGACACCGAAACCAAAACTCAACCCATCAATCCATCATACTGTCTTGACACTGGCAGCTCAATCAACGCACAGCTTAACGACAGCAAATCCACCAATCATCAACAGACTGAATCGCAGTAGAACAACCCGAACCAATCTAGGGCGAAGCTCCAGCCATTCAGCGACGCCGATTCCCGAGCTAAGCCGTCCAAAACCCACTACCCCCTAAGCTCGATCCCAAACCAGATGGATCGGACCAACCAGGCTCTAATCCTCGAGTGGTGGCCAACCACACACAATCAGCGTGGGAAGGGTTTAGGAGAGGGATGCAGGAAAGGATACCTTGGTGTCGATGGCCTTGTTGACGAATCCGTACGTTCCCTCACCGACCATATCGCCCTTCAGGTAGCGGTTCACCAAGAGCTTTCCAACCCCTTCGTCGTCCCCGCCGCCGCTGTTGCCGGAGCCCGCCATGGGAGCGGATCCCCACCGCCTCCGCCTCCCCCGGGAGGGCGGCGGCTCGTCCGAGTGGGGCGGCGTGCGCGGGGAATTGATTTTGGGTTCCGTTCGCTTTATCGATTCCGGCTCTCTAGGTCTGAGTTTTTTTTTTCCTCCTCTCGTTTCGACCGTTCGACGGACTTCTGGCCTTCTGGGCCGGGACCGGGACCGCGAGCGAGCCTGGCTCGTTCCGTTCCGTTGGGCGCGGATCCTTCCGGAAACTATTTTGATTATTTTGATGGGCTAGCTTCCGATGTACAAGATTGGTGCTGAACCTTTACAACGGCTCAGATACATGCGGGCGGAGCCGGACGTGGTACAACGAACCAATACTAGGCAGTGTATCGTAGGGTGTGCGGGGAGAACGTGAGTAAGTTTTAAAATTCAAACGTATTTATCTCCTAAACCGTTTATTCGTTTTCGAAACCGTTTTGAATCATGGTGGTCTATTGAATTAATGCAACAAAATAAGATTCCATATGCATATATTATATTTGTTCTTTTTATTTTTTTAAAAAATCAACATTTAGAGCGTATTGACTCAACATTTCAGTATGCATGTCCAACAAGTAGGATATACTGTTTCAACTTTTTTACCTAAAATGTTGAACTTGTTTTTTTATAGTTGTTCAACTAAATTGGAGAAATTGTTGAATCTAGTATTTTAAAATGTTGATTTACTGATTTAGCCGTTTTTGGATATCTTAGGTAACAACTATATACAACAATGTTTAAATTATTGAAGTGGTTTATTAGGATTGTTGAACAAAGTTTAGACAAACATTGAATCTAGTATTTCAAAATATTGACAATATTCATTTGGAAAAATAAAAAAATCAGAGAAGTCACGAAGCGCATAAATTTTAGTGCGCGAGAAAGATTCTCACATGAATATCTAGATAGAATCAGCTAGAACAGATATATAAGAAAGACACAGATGTTACTGGATTTAATGGGCTTTAAAGCTAACTTGCTTGCTTCCGTTTGTTATATAAGAGCCCCCTCCGTTGGGTCCGCTTCTTCGTTCCGCTGCGAGGGTTTCGTTTCGTTGCCGTGGATTAGAGCAGACGCTAGGGTACAAAAACCGGAAATCAAATGCTTCGGTAGCAGTTGGCACTATAAAAATCTAAACATGATATGTACTCTTGCCGTCTAAAAAATATTAATTTAAGAATCCCGAAACAAATTAATAAGAAAGTGAAATTTTCTTGATTACTCTTATTTATACTATATAAATACTAAATAAGATAGAATAACTTTTTTGACAAATTTGAATCTGAACTATTTTTCTAGGACAGACGGAGTAGGTATTATTGACAGCTAGAATTTACGATCATGTTGTTGTTGTTGTTTTCCACTTCGTCATTGCTTTTTATTTACTAATAGTACATAGATTGTGTTTTTGAAACAACATTTAATTGTATTTTATGAAACAATGTTGATTGTGCTCTATAAAACATGATAAACATGCTCCTGCTAACATTTCAAAAAAGAAAAAGGAACATAGTCAAATTTAGAAGCAGCTCTATATTTTATTAAATTCAGCTACAAAGTGTCTTTGACCAAATTTTTATTAACGCACGTGAAACCCAGTTGTTTACGCATCTTCACGTCCTCTTTCCTTCACCTTGACATATTCAAATAGTCAATCTAATTTTTAGGACTTCTACCCTTTCAGTGCAACCATCCAACTATGAACCATAAAGAACTCTCCTCTAAGTTCTCATAGTGTTGGCGAATTGGTTAAATGTTTTCAAAGGTTTCCAATCTCAAAAAAGTATTGTGAACTCATCAAATCGATTTATCAGGCCAAACTATATATATCCATTATTAAAAAAAGTTATTTTAAAGCACATTATCTGTTTGGGACAGAATGTTCGCTTGGCTTATCAGTCACCAGCCAGTAGTATTTTTTCTCTCAGGAGAAATCAATACCAGCCACCAGCCAAACGAACAGACCTTAGTTACCTGGGCCTTGTTTAGTTCTAAAAAGCAACTTCCAAATACACTATGCAAAAAGAAGATTCTACATCACATCAATATCATAACATGCATGGAGTACTAAATGTAGATGAAATCAAAAACTAATTCACAGTTTTGTTGTACTCTGCGAGACGAACATTTTGAGCCTAATTAATTAATTTTTGGATAATTATTCATAAATACAAACGAAATGTTACGGTAGCGCAACGATTACGAAGTGACATCTTACTTCCAAATTCAACCCCCTAATTCTAACATCTAAACAAGGCCTGGTTTGGGACTTTGGGGCTTGTGCATTGTGTCTGTGCCTACAGCCCCACCAGAACTCATTCCAATCGCGAACGGGCCGAGCCAAGTTGTATAGCAACGAGAACTTTATATTTTTATGCGTTTCTTTTCAAGGTGCAGGCCAGTTTTGCACGAGTTCACCTTGATCTACACCTCTACACATCTAAACACATGCAATCCAAAAGATTCTGCATTTCTGCATGATATCACGAAGTTGGAGTACATTTGTCCCTCACTACCTAAATAAGGTGGCATTTGTCGCTTACTATCTGTTTGTATATAAGGGGGTTGTTGCTCTAGAAATAAGTCCCATTTAGAAGAGGCTATAAAGGTAGAGCCTGCGCGCTGAACAGCGGAAGAGAAACTAAATTTCAATACAATATTTTTTCTATTTGGGATTCAAGTTTCTGCCGACTGATTTTGATGCAAGGTATAGGCGATGATGTTGATGCCAAACTGGCAGCACAACCTCGCCAGCACCATATTGATTATCACCTTATTATTTCCCCCTCTTTTTTGTTGTCTCTGACAGACCACGCCTTTCCTACCGACTACCGCAGCTTCTAGCGTTTAGCCTTTGCGCTTCCACTACTTGCAGCAAGAGCATCGTTCAGTGTTGATCTGTCGCCCCCAAAATACTGATGCTCATGGTCGTCAATTTTGCCTTTCGGGATTGGTTTACCACCGAAGAACGAAGGTTAGTTCATCACACGTGGAACCCTCGAATGATATAAACTCTCAATCCGATATTTGGATGGTTACGTCTTCAAATCAAACTTGCTACAGTAAGACAGCCTAACCACAAGTGATTTTCAATCGAATTTGCTGCCTTGTGGATTTGAATTCACCCTCATGATACACAAAGCACGAACCGTGGATAAGTTCGTAACGGATGACGCGAACTTCGGCTGCTGATAATGCGATCAAACTGCTCCTGACTCGGAAATGTAAATTTCACCCCACGCGTGCAATAGCCACATCATGCTGTGCACACTGGATATATGGAGCTCAAACTCAAAGTATAGGTGCAAGTAATAACAAAGATAACTCAGCTAATTAATTCCCAATAGTAACAAACATAAATCTTCCAAATTTTTACAACAAACACAACGTATGGATAACTCTCAATTTCTCATGCACGTGGAAGGGATGTAATGTATTTTCCATACCAAGGGTAACACATCGCACAAGTCATGAGCGCCAGCTATGCCAGTACAGCAATGAACTCAACCAGCAGCAAACAAGATGAAATTAAAGGATGGAAAGGAATTAATTTCCATTTGCTGTTTCCTCTGGATCATTATCTCTGCAATTAGCCCCTTTCACTGCCAACTTGTGACAAACGTAAATGAAATGCGACTCTGGATCTTTGAGAACATAGTCAGGTGGCAGTTGACCATCCTCTGTAAGTGCAACTTCCTCCATGGTAGGCTGTGGAGCACCTTTGCTCATTTTCAATTGGTATCCAGGTGTGTCTGTGAACAAAAAGAATAGATCTGACGTCATGTAGGTATAAATACAAAATTAGGGCAGCTAGTAAGAAAAAGAAGACTTGGGTAGAGTGCTCTGCAGGTGGCGGAAGGGAGAGTGTTGTAAACTTACTCATAACATAAAGTGCAATACTCCAGCTGCATCCAGCCTGGTTCAGAAGTGGGACTCGTTCCTTAGGAGCACCATATGTTATCTGCCAATAAGACAATATCTCTTCATATAATCATCTTATTAGCATTCAGGAATATAGTAAACATTGAAATCAGAGGATGTACCAATAAGTAGATCCCATGAGGCCTAAGAAGCCTGCACAAGTAAACAGCTCATGCATCACTCAGGATTGATTGATAGATATGTAAAGAATGAAGAAAATTGTTTTTCTCTTAAACCTTGCCACTTCTGCTAGCATTTTGGAAGCGCCATCAGGAGCATCATCAGCACACTGGAACATTATAGCAATACCGACCTCAAGACATGCCTAATCAGAAAGCTGATACACTTGGTAGACAGTGCTTACCATAATAGCATCCAGGGTTCCTAGAGAGAGGTTCAACAGACTAACTCATAAATCAAGTATCAAAAAATGGATCGATTTATATGAAGTTAATAAAAAGATTTTAGGAGCATTAAACTATGAAACAACTTCAGTTTCATGTTCTTTGTAGTAAGTGTGATTACCTTTATCGAGGACACAATCAAACGATCCATCACCAAAGAAAGCCATGTCCCTAACATCCATCTGCATATCTTAAAGCATAAGAAAATTAAGTAAATAGACTACATATAGAGGCCTTGAGTTACAAAGATGAAACTATCAGTGAACACTGAACACTACATGCTAGCTGTGGAATCTCCTTGTGTTTCTCTCTCATCTGCTCGATGACCACAGATGAAGTGTCTATGTTTACAATGTCCTCATAACCATCCTTTGCCATATCCTCGGACAGAACTGCCCAAATCAAGTTTAAAAACAATATCAGATAGCATCATGAAGTCACTTGTCAGTGCACAGAATAGCAAACAAACAATAACCAAAGACAGGCAAAATACAAGATAGCTTCAGCGTCCTCAAGATGTTAAGCCCACACTGCCCACCATAGCTAGCTCGCAGGAATGCAGGACAGAGCCAGCCAACATTACAAGTTAAGTATCAAAAAAAAATTACAAGTTGAAATTCATGGAAGCTGTGCCAAGGAGTGCCTCTAACGGATGAATGGTATAGTTAGAGAGATGCCAACAAACGCTCTGAGACATTCAAATTTGTCTATCTTACTATTACTAATTGGAGGCTCCTTTTGGAGGCTCCACGTTAATCCTCACGAGAAGCTCTAAGAAAAAAGATAAATCCTAGAAATTCTCACAAAAATCAGAAACATCCGACCATCAATTTAGTAGACTCTAATTACCATAGCCGTTGGTTGTATTGTCTTTTCTAAAATAAATTACCCACCACTGTCATTACAAAAATAGTCTAAAGTAACCCCCTAAATATACATCTAAATTACCCACTCTGCCATTAAGGAAAAACAAAAAGATCTCTAATGTTATCGATTTGAAGACTTCCTATCGGCACGACTCATCATCCACGTGAATGTGGGACTCCTTGTGTTTCCTGCCCCTGCCTTTTAAGTCCACCGCCATGCATCTCAAAAAAAGAAAGGCCATCGGGTGATTTAATCATGTGTCACAAATCAGCACGATGTTCTGCACAGAATTGATCGTTAAACATGGTAGGCAGTTCCTTTCATTTGAACCTGATTGCAGGTGGATGCATATATGTTAGCTCATATCCAGTTCTCTGCTTTGCAACCAACGATACCAGCATGTGAATGTGCATGATCGAGCCATCAATATACAATCTTTATTTATAAACTATTGTTCAAAGCAGAACTGAGATCGTTGTTCAAGGCAACGGCATAATTACTAATGCGGTTATATATCATGAAATCGTGCATGGAGATAATTGTCTAGAAACTTAGTCAGATACTATGTCCAATATTATAGTTACTAGAGCAAAGCGATAACCAAGATGGGCAGTTTAAAAGCTTGCTTTCACTACTTTTAAGTTTATTTATGTTTTTACCTCAATTGATGCTTCTAAATTTCACAAAGCTATAACTTTTTGCTACTATGGTTTCCTACGATTTCTTCATGAGTCTTTTATACTCCCTCCATCTGGAAATATATGACGTTCCCGACCAACAACTTGAACTAGCTATAGGCCAATCCCGCCAGTCGGAACGTCATATATTACCGACCGGAGGGAGTAACTTTTTGGTATTTAAATATATTTTTGGAAGTGTATTATAAATTTTTCATATGTTTTTATTTTCTAGGTTATGTAAAATAAAATCATTTAACATGTGCAAATACACAGAAGTTTTCTTTTCAAGAAAAATATACAATCTATACTATTACCACACATTTATAATATACGAAGTATCATTCTATATATGGCTCAACCGTGCGAATGCACGGGTTGGTGACTAGTTTGGTGAATCGAAAAGGGATCCTCTATGACTGTCAGTTTGAAACTGCAGGCATGAGCTACTTCGATCTAAGAGCAGCTGGTTATTTCGGAGCCTGGATGGAACACTGCGACTCTGCAACGCGCCAAGCTGCAAGCTCTAGCTCGGCCGTTAAGCATGACAAAACAGTAGTAGTTACAGTATTCAAACTGCAGCAGCTAAAGGGAGACAGACGTACGGGAGTTGCCGCAGCCGAGCATGAGGACGCGGGAGGAGGCGGGGACGCGGTCGCGGAGGAGCGGGCGCAGCGCCGGGTACGTCTGGTACCAGTCGAAGAACTCGCCGCCGCCGCCGCCGCCGCCGCCGGAAGCGGGGGAGCCGGCGGAGGAGGAGTAGCGGGCGTCCCAGTAGGCGGCGGCGCCGTAGTCGTTGCTCTTGCACTCGCCGCCTGCCATCCCGACCCCCGCCGCGCTCCCTTCCTTTCCTGCGGGCTCACGAGTCACGAGGAGCGCGGAGAGGATTCTGATCTGAGCTGCTCGCCGGTGGAGGCTAGGAGGCAGCTTTCAGAACTCGGGAGCGTGTGTGTTTTGCGTTGTTTCTTAAAGAACTTGGTCTTCACCGGGTTTGATGACATAATTTGATGGAGCCAGCAAGCTTTAGATCAGACCCCAGGACAATGAGAAAATTGGAATTCTGCCACTATCAAAGATGGGCTTCGTCAGAATGCCATCCCATAAAAGGGCTTCGCTAGAATGTCATTGCGAAACTACAACCACACGCTACAATGCCACTTCTGACTATTATACCCTTCTCCTTCTTCAACCTCCCACCGCCGCCCTCCTCTTCCTCTCTCTTTCTCTATTCTTCCGCTCCCCTTCGCCCCGCCATCGTCGCCGCGCAGCCTCACCCTCCGCCTCCCCTCCCTCATCGGCGCCGGCAGCTCCTTCCCGCGCCGCCCCCTCCCCTCCCCTCCACCACCGGCCCTCGCCTCGCCCCGAGCGCGGCGGGCGGCGGGAGAGCCGGGCGGTGGGAGAGCTGGACGCTGGGTGGCGAGCGCG
>OAMR01000790.1:365803-377030 GCA_900205405.1 Echinochloa crus-galli
GCACGTTTATTGATGACACGTATGTACTAAAACAATATCATTTGAGTGGGCCATGGAAACAGACCAGTCGTGCGAAGCGTTTTTTAAAAATACTTTATATTCGCTCTCTTATGTATAGAGAACTTTAGATATTATTCTCAAATGTAGATGCACATCATCTTTGAGATAGTTGGTCTTTATTTATATGGAAAAAACTCTCCAATCTATTGTTTATTAGCAATACTGGATAATTGTGTATAAACGTGGTTATAAATGTGGGTATATCATGAGCAGGTGGGTCCGCGTGGATATGGGTAGAGTCTTAGGTGAAAAAAGTTTTACATTTTGCACTGTTTTCTCATATTTTCCCACGTCTTCCCACGTCCTACAACCCGACAGGTGGGTCCTCTGTGAGGGGTGGGTGTGGGTGTGGGTATATTGGGTGAGAAGTGTTTTCAATTCTCTAGGATCCTTTTAGTATAGATTTATTGTTTTAGAGGTATTAAACTATCCACATAAATAAGCCATATATACAATTTTACCTATAGAAAATTAACCTATACACAGATATTAGAAGTATCAATTTTGGTAATAAAAATGTCAAGCAATAGGTTACTCTTGTAGACCCATGTTAACTTTTTCGAAGAAATTATTCTGCTAATTAATAAATATATAATACTGTCTGTTTCTTACCCCCCTCCGTTCTGAAAAACCTGACGTTTAGGACAGCGACACGGTCTCCAAAACACAATTTTGACCTCTTGTTATTCTAAAAGTATTTATCAAAGAGTGATATATGTATACATTTATGAAAGTTTTTTTCAAGATAAATCTATTCATATAGGTTTTACATTTGTAAACTCAACAATTTAAAAGTTATTGATGATTTATATTCCCAATGTTTAACTCAAATCTTGTCATAAACGTCGGGTTTTTCAAAATAGAGGGAGTATGTGCTGGGCCATTCAGCTCTAACTCATCTTTCCCTTATGTATCTTGGTGCTTGGTGCTAGCCTAGTGAGTTTATTTGTTTTGTTCCCTGATGATTTTCCTTCCTATTGTTTAATAGAAGTTCTTTGAATTAAGAAACCAATGGCGTGTTTCCGTGTTCATGTCTCAGGAGACGCCACAAGTCCTCTGTCGATACTGCGCAAAGCCCCGATCAACAACGCTGAAAGCCCGGGTGAGGATGAGCTCATGAGCATCGTCACCATTCACCAACACCGCCGAACACACGCGGCAGCGCCGCACCCCATTTCCGAGCGCACGAAAAGGTGGGCGGAGCAGGGAGAGGAGAGCTGGAAGCAGGCAACGCGCCGCGCTTGCTTGTCGTTCCTCCCAGGTTCCCCCCACCGCATCACCACCAACCCCCTCTACCATTCCTCCTCTCAGAAAATCCCACGCTCCTCGCCCGTCTCCCTCCCCAAACCCCCCCACCCCGACGCCCAGATCTATCCCCTCGCCTTGCAGCTTCCTCCCCCCCAACCCCCGCGGACGCCGCTGCTCCTCCACTGCGGCCACGGCTTCTGCCGCGCGTGCCTCTCCCGCATGCTCGCGGCCGCCCCCGGCGCCACGCTGCCGTGCCCGCGGTGCCGCCACCTCACCGCCGTCGGCAACTCCGTCACCGCGCTGCGGAAGAACTTCCCCATCCTCTCGCTGCTCTCCGCGTCCCCCTCATCTCCCTCCTTCCTCCACTCCGACTCGGGGTCTTCCTCCGATGGCTCTGACGACGAGGACGACTTCTTTGCGCGCCCCAGCCGCCGCCCCGCGTCCGCACCCGCTGCCGCGCCGCCCGGATGCAGCTCCTTCGACCTCGCCTCGCACCCGGACATCAAGCTCGCCCGCCGCATCGGCAGCGGTCCGCCCGGGCCCGCCGGCCAGGAGGTGTGGGCTGGTACGCTGTCCCGTGGTGGCGGCGGCGGCGGGGGGGCCAAGCGATGCAAGCATCAGGTGGCAGTGAAGAGGGTGCCCGTGGCCGCAGGGGACAGTCTCGAGGGGATTCAAGAGGAGGTAGAGCGGCTGAGGCGTGCCTCCACATGGTGTCGGAGCGTGTGCTCTTTCCATGGCGCCGTCAGGGTCGGTGGCCACCTCTGCTTCGTCATGGATCGCTATGTGGGGTCTGTGCAGGCGGAGATGAGGCAGAATGGTGGACGCCTCACACTGGAGCAAATTCTCAGGTGTGGCATTGCATCTGAATGTAGATACTTAGTAATATTGAGTAGTTATTGTTTCTGCTTCCGTCTTACCATTGATTGCTGAAAATGGGCCATGCTGCAAGCATAGATAGCATCACAACATCGCCTGCACGTTTATACCTGTTAATACACGGTTTCACGTGCATGAGTTTTTGAACCTGCTACTCAATTAGAAGCATGCCTATATAGAAAGCTCACTAAAGGCGACAAATTGGGGTAGTATGCTACCTTCATTTGTGACGTGTAAAGTGGCCTCTTGAATAATGGCGTTACGCAATTTGACCTCATAGGCTACGAGTCTGCTTATGGCTCAGCATGTGCTGCTAGCTTCTTTGTTTGCTTTTGTCTTCTATTTGTTGTCGTGTTATAGCGTAAGAATTTCGAAGATGGTAAAACTTGATCACCAGTTAATCTTGTCATATTGGTTCATTTTTTCTAGGATGTTTTGTGAGTAATGTAACTTTGGCTTGCAATTTGGTGGCTGAGTCAATTACCATCAAGTTACCAAGCTGGGCACCTTTTTTTTTTGAAAAGAGATAATCTCCGCTTTTCTTGAAAGTGAATAAGTGTTGAGTCCTACATCAAGTCTGGGGATTACCCAGTTACAAAAGGTGAAAAGGCACTAAGCAACACAGAGACACAAACATGATCGACATTACAGTTCAACATGCACATTCAGAGGAATAGTGTTGATCCACCTTCCTATCCTTCCCAACATCTCCAGCACCTTGTCCTGGTCATCCTTTTTAAGTAGTTGAGACCACCTCTGCACAAAAGAAATGTCAGAATACGACTCATCAATTGGACTTTTTTTGGGGAATTTCTTCTCAATATCAATTGGACCAAGCTGTGCACCTTCAGTTTTGTCTGTTATCAATTCAAAGAGTGATTATAACGCCTGTGTGTGCTGAGGACATTAAAGTCTCTATGACATGCATTCTTTGTGTGCTTCTGATACGGCTACGTGTCTGGTTATGCGAGTGCTGCTAGCTTCTTTGTTTGCTTTTGTCTTCTATTTGTTGTCGTGTTATAGTGTAAGAATTCCGAAGAAGGTAATCTTGATCACAATTGATGCTTGTCATATTGGTTGATTTTTCTGTGATATTTTGTGAATGTAACTTTGGCTTGCAATTTGTTGGCTGAGTCAATTACCATCAAGTTACCAAGCTGTGCGCCTTCAGTTTTGTCTATTATCAATTCACAGGGTGGCTACAACGCCTGTGTATGCTGAGGACATTAAAGTCCCTATGACATGCATTCTTGCTAGTAAAATTTCTATAATTATGCATGTTGGTGCCAGCGATTCATGGAGTGCCGTGATTTAAGCACTGACACATTTAGCATTTCTCCACAAGACTGATGTAGTCTTTAGAATGGAAGCCCTGGAGCACTGATAATCTGTTCCTATCTTCTGCAATGAGATCACCGTTGTCAGCTCTGACTTTGATTCAAGGGTTCTATGCATTTCTGTATCTTGACTGCTGTTGGATTTCTTACTATATGTTAGAAAGGGCAATTCAGCGAACAGATCAAGTAGACTGCCTGTTTGGTTGCAACCATATCAACAACAATCCATGTTTCAAATTTTCTATGCAGCTAATTGTTTATCAGGTGACAATACTTAATTGCATGCCATTATATGCCAATTCACTACTTTATCGTATTATGGAAACCTATCCTATTTCACTTTCTTAGATATGGGATTTTCTTATAGCACTTAGAGCATTTTCCGATTCAGAGTACATTTCAACTGTGACCTTGACCAAACATCATTATCAACATAACACTATAACAGCGTGATAACGTTACTCTGGTAGTCAAAGCTCCGCACACCCTATATCTACACTGACCAAAAGTGCTGAACGTTAGTGAATGTCCTAAGCTAGTTTACTTAACTTTGCCGATAATTTATCACAAAAAACCTATGGTGGCGGAATGAGGTCAACAGCAACAACATGGCCTTTTAATGACAAGCAAACAGGGGTGGGCTAAAAAAGAGAATCCTATGATGTGTTTTATGTTTCTACGAAACCATCTTGGGTTGAATTTCATTCTTATACTGTCGAGCTAACCATGTAAACTTGTTCTGAATATGCTATTGCTGTGGTACATTTGATGAAAGCTCTTATAATCTGTTGATGGCTGATGGACAGAACCATATAAATACAATATTCTGAGATGTGTAGCATTTAATACCCAGTGTTTCAGCTGTGTCTAAGTAAGCAACAGAGTCCCCCAAGTATACACTGAAGTTACCTGTGGATTGTTTGTCTTTCATGCTGAGTGCATGGAGTGGTAGTAGAATTAGTTATCTTGCAATGGTAGTCATATTCATTATTTCTTTTGCCTTTAAATGAGAGTCCCAGCTTTACCATAAGTCTATTTTGTTGTCATTATCCGGTGCATTTAACTATTCCTGATGATTAATATGTGCAGCTGTGTTCAATAATTCTTTTGTGATTCAACTATGTGGAACCACTGAATCACTGGTGATTTTTTTCATATATACCTGACTATGCAGGTATGGAGCAGATATTGCACGTGGAGTAGCAGAACTCCATGCAGCGGGTATTGTTTGTATGAGCATAAAGCCATCAAACATTCTTTTGGATGCCAATGGACATGCCGTCGTTTCAGATTACGGTCTTTCAGCAATTCTGAAGAACCTTACTAGTAGGAGAGTACCTGATGACTCCAGTGCTGGCATTGATACTACACTGCTTAGCCCCAATTATACAGCTCCGGAGGCATGGGGACCATTGAAGAAGTCATTAAATATGTTTTGGGATAGTGCAAATGGCATATTACCAGAGTCAGATGCATGGAGTTTTGGTTGCACACTTGTGGAAATGTGCACTGGTGCTGTTCCGTTGTAGCAACAAGTAGTGATGTATCTTTGTGCTAATTATTCCTAAAAGATTCTTCTATCTTCAACTAGACATGCATATTCTTTTCCGAACTTAAGTTTTGACCTAGTTACTTACTTGCAGTGATTTCGCAAGTGAAATCTTGCCGAATGGCATAGAACCTCCAACAACCTCCATCCTGGAGATGGTTCATGATAATCCAAATGCTTTACATCATCTTGTATGTGAAGGAGATGCTGCTGGTGTTAGGTTTGTCCTTGACATATCTCGTATAGTTGCACTTACATCATATACAGTTTCACACTAAACCTTTTGCAAATACCAGGGATCTACTTGCAAAGGCTGCATCTGAGAGAAATGGTAGTTTAATTCGTTCTCTCTTAGAAGCACAAAATACAGATGGCCACACTGCCTTGCATTTAGCATGCCGCCGAGGCTCAGCAGAGCTTGTGGAAGCTATTGTGGCTTACCAAGAGAATGTAGACATATTAGATAAGGATGAAGACCCTCCTATAGTTTTTGCTTTGGCTGCTGGCTCTCCACGATGTGTTCGTGCACTTGTAGGCAGGTCTGCTAGTATCAATTCTAGGCTTAGAGAAGGCCTGGGTCCTACTCTTGCCCATGTCTGTGCTCATCATGGTCAACCGGAGTGCATGCAAGTATGTCATCATGCTCACCTCGTATTGTTTGAACTTGCTGGTTCCTATTTTTAGATTTTTGTATGTGTATACAGGAGCTACTGATGGCTGGAGCTGATCCTAATGCAGTAGATGGGGAAGGGGAATCTGTCCTGCATATTGCTGTTACCAAGAGATATACTGATTGTGCTATTGTCATACTGGAAAATGGAGGCTGCAGATCGATGGGCTTACCAAATTCTATCCATAAAACGTAAGGAACATCTACTGAGTGCCCAGTGGATCAGCTCCTATTTTCGTGTTTTATAATGCTCATCTGCCACATAAAAAGGTTCTTTTAAATTCATTTAAACTATGGCCGTATTGAATCTTCTCCCTTTTGCATATTTTATCTGTCTAGTTATTTTCTGAAAGCAATGAATATTGTGTGGAATAATAGATTGCATTGATTGGAGATAGAATTACATGTATATAGAGGTGAGAGGAGATCGTATGGCTTATGGAAACAGAACCAATAAGATCTCCCTCATATCTCCAATAGTCATCCTAGGGCTAGCCGTGTCCAACAGGCCCACGGGCTCTTGCCCTACACGCTCAGCACATACACACACATGCATGTCTAACATTTTCTTCTAGTGACATTTCATTCTCATGGTGACCAGGCCATTACATCTATGTATCGAGACATGGAACACGGCTGTGGTAAGAAGATGGGTTGAAGTTGCATCTTTAGAGGAGATAGCAGAAGTGATTGATGTACCCAGCCCAGCTGGTACAGCTTTATGCATGGCAGCTGCTCTTAAAAAGGAGCATGAGAAAGGTAATTTATGGCTTTACTTCTATTGCATTGCGTAGATACAAAGACATAGTACTACTATAGTTCTATGTTTGGTTATACCAGTATGAGCAAATCTATATTTACAGTTCTGTAAGGTTGAGGATATCTGGACCATCCTATCCTTTTATCTGTTCTAATAGTGCTATTGACTTACGTTTGCCAGAGGGTCGAGAGTTAGTAAGAATATTGCTCGCTGCTGGTGCTGATCCTACCGCACAAGATTATCCACACTGTAGAACTGCATTACATACTGCAGCAATGATCGATGATGTGGAGCTGGTTAAGGTAAAGGCCATCTGGTGGCTCGATTTTTTCCCTACACTTCTCTGCTGTTTCTGCTTACCATATCATAATATGACTTGTTTTCCTTTTCTTACCTTTTTAATGGCAGATCATACTGGAAGCAGGAGTTGATGTGAATATAAGGAATGCTCAAAATACAACCCCACTCCATGTTGCACTTAACAGAGGTGCAAACTCGTGTGTTGGCTTGCTTTTGGCAGCTGGAGCAAACTGCAACATACAGGTTTGCTGTCTTGGTGCCCTTTTTTTTCCTCATGATTTTTGTAGACAGCACAGATACGTTTGGAGAACAAGTCCAATAAAATGTACTCTTGTGCAAGTCAATATTATGAAATATACAGTAGTGCTACTAATTGGGAGTTGTGCTGAACCTCTTTGCCTGATCCACTCATTTATGGTTTGTTTTGTACTGAACAAAGTTGGTGTTCTTTGCATCATCATATTTTTGCACCTTATGTTTTTATCTCGTGTGGAGTTTCAGTAGGAACATAAAATTTACTATAAACCTATAACATGTTAGAATTACATTTAGTGTCTAAGTGTCGCATTTGTTTTTTATATGCTTTGTAATGTAATATGTTTTGATTATAGTCTACTCAAATCTTATGGTTTCATGGTCAGTTTGCACTGTGGCGCTGTGTTTATTTTCACATGGCTACAAGTAAAGGAATTTGTTTTTGCTGTGTTGTTTCTATCATGGCAAGTAGGAAACTTAAACATTCAGCCAATCACATGTATCCTTTATTTTTTGGCTTATATCAGTTCTGGAGGACCTAGCTGATATATTAAAAGGAAATCAATCATACAAAGGTTTGTTTACTGAATAAGAAAAAAACAAAAGGAAAAAAATTATCCCATCAACTGGGATCCATCAGCCTCTATAAGAAGGTAAGTGACTTGAAGCAGTTCTGCAGCCTCTATGAGGAGATGCTTTGTCTGAAACTAAATGTGCCGACTTCTCAATGTTATGGGCCAACAAAGATGGCCTTGCAATGCATTATACCATGTCATCCCAATCAAGTATCAACCATTGGTCCCCAACACTCATGACTAGACCACTATTAAAGATATATACCTCCAATTCCTGAAATGTTCTAAAGAGCACAGGACTTGGACAATAGGACCATGTTTTGTTATCTAATTATTACAGACTAAAATGTACCATTTTAGTAGTGAGCATATGGATGCTTAAAAAAATGTTTATTTGCTACAATAGTAACTTTATCTGCAAATTCAGTTGGACCTCCTAAATTACCTGTCAAGATGATTGGTGGTATGACCACCCAAAAAGAATTAGAATGTGCAGACACTTTTTGTGCCATGTTCAGTCATCGGGCCTGCTAAATATGAAAGTGTACGCCAATACAGATTCTTATGAATGATAGTGATATCAAATGTTTGCCCCCCCTCCCTGGAATGTGCGATAGGAAAGACTTACCATCTGTCATCTGCCTGGTTTCTTTTATTTCATTTTTTGCGGGTTATCTAGGACCTTTTGAGGTCTGAACTTATGTTACACAGGAGTGATGCTTTTTACCATTTTTTGGTGCACCTTTAATTATTGAACCTGGTTTTACTGCTAACTTATGTCAGAACATAATTGTTTTATGCATTTAATGCTGGTGCTATTTGGTTAATCAGGATGATGATGGTGACAATGCTTTTCACATAGCCGCTGATGCAGCAAAAATGATACGCGAAAACCTGACTTGGGTTGTTGAAATGCTACAACAGCCATCACCTGCTGTAGATGTGAGAAACCACCGGTAAGCAACTAACGAAGGAAATCCAATTCCCCCTTTTATGGTGGGTGAATGCTCAAACTGCAGATGCTTTGGTTCCTATAAGAGTAAAATACATGACCGGTCCCAATACTTATCTCGTGGTGTCATCTAGATCCCCGAACTCTCAAAATGCATATTTGAGTTCTAAATTTGCTAAACTGTGTCATCTAGGTCCAGTTCCGAAAATACCCCTGTGCATGATGAAATGGTTGCTAATTGAGCATGATCTTTCATACTATTTCTCTCACCAAATCAGTTGTTTTCCATCGTAATACTTAGAGAACTTTATTTGATTATACCATAGCTCAATTATAGATTAAGAGATGGAGAAACGTCAATAACATAGGGGTATTTTGGAATTTGGACCTAAATGACACACTTTAGCAAGTTCAGGGATGCTAATGTGCATTCTGAGAGTTTGAGGACCGCTGGTGTATTTTACTCTTCCTATAATTTTTAGAAGGATCCTCTACAGATTACATACCAAGCTATTATTGTATGTTGATGCTGAAGAAAATAACAAACAACATGAGACAAACTATGATTATTGCTTAATATTTTATCTTTTTTTAAAACCTTCTCTTTGCGGTGTTGTTTGAATTCCATCCAAATAAATTTAATTCCGCAAAAGAAATTGTTCCATGGTTGGTTTTGTATATTAACAAGGTGAGCAATATCCCTATAAATTACAGAGGCTGGACACTAAGAGATTTTCTTGAGAGGCTTCCACGAGAATGGATTTATGAAGAATTGATGGAAGCACTTGAGGATAAAGGAGTTCATCTCTCCCCAACCATGTAAGGAACTCATGCTGTGTTACTTTGAGTAAATTTCACAAAACTACACATACTTTGGGTGCTTCCACAGAACCACACTTCGGAGTTTTTTCACGAAAGTACACTCTTGAGCATAGGTTTAGCTAAACCATACTTTTAGCAAGTTTTCATCTAGACAGCATACTCGGATCAACCAGCACGCCCACCTGTATGTGAGCACAGTAATTTCTTTTCGCCACGATGCTAAGGTGGAGTTACCACATGGGCCAAACAATTTGCCGTCATCTGCATGACACCAAAGGGGATTAAGGGGTGTTTGCCTCCACCCCACAAATCCATTGTATCAGCCAGCAGGTTGTAGCTGATGTGTCTGGTCCACATGGCAGTATTACCATTTATCACTTACAGTTACAGTTACAGGAGGGCCCAATTGGTCAGAGTTTGTCATCTAGAACTGTAATTTGTTCAAAATGATTTTTGCTTTTATATGTTTGTCAAACAATGGATGGGTCTTACGTAAAATTTCCGTAGAACAGGTTTGTGACAGTTTGATCGACATAGTTTCATGAAATCCACTCTTTTCTTTTATTTACCTTTTCGCAAAATGTTTAAGTTGCTCATTCTAGTTGGGCATCTTTAATATTACGTCCGTTTATTTGACACGCTGTTTTGGACACTAACAGTCTCCTATACACAATGTCAACTGTTGCCTTTCCTAAGTATACATTTTCAAAAGCAAAAAAGTCCAAATTACTACCAACTATAGACAAAGTCTTGAAAACCTCATAAACTATGTTCTGATTCATTTTACACCCACAACTATCTCAATCGGTCCAATACACCCCTTCGTAAAATTTACCTTTTTTGTTTCTCCATGAACAAGTGACATTTTAATTCAAATTTTATTGGATCATAGAGGGCAATGTAGAGTATTTTTTTTAAAAAAAATACAATACAATTTTTCATCATAATTTTGAAAAGGCTATTATATTTAACAATAAATTAATCATATTGAAACAAAAACTAATGAGAAATAATGATGAAAAGTTCATATCATTTTTTTTAAAAAAATACTCATGTTACCATTTATCATCCCACAAAATTGTAACTTAAAACATGACTTGTGCATGGAGAAATAAAAAAGAAAAATCTTAAGAATGGCTATATTGAACGGATTAAGATAGTTGTGGGTATAAAATGAACTAAAACATAGTTTAGAGGGTAGTAATTTGAACTTTTTCCTTTGCAAAATAAAAAACTAAAACAATAATGGTTTCACATACTTAGTTTTGACGATAATTCTAAAAGTATAATTTGGAAAAGTTGAGTCTGCACATTCTAGCATGACAAGTAAATAGGAATGGTAATGTTGTTTGCAAATTTTCTTAGTAATTCATGTGCTTTATGATGTAATCAGATACGAGGTTGCAGACTGGGTGAAATTTAGAAGAACTGTTACTTCACCGGCTTTCGGCTGGCAAGGTGCAGGACCCAGAAGCATTGGTTTTGTACAGTCTATTGTAGACAATGACCACCTTGTTGTGTCATTCTGTACTGGAGAAATGATGATGGTGACAATGCTTTTCACATAGCCGCTGATGCAGCAAAAATGATACGCGAAAACCTGACTTGGGTTGTTGAAATGCTACAACAGCCATCACCTGCTGTAGATGTGAGAAACCACCGGTAAGCAACTAATGAAGGAAATCCAATTCCCCCTTTTATGGTGGGTGAATGCTCAAACTGCAGATGCTTTGGTTCCTATAAGAGTAAAATACATGACCGGTCCCAATACTTATCTCGTGGTGTCATCTAGATCCCCGAACTCTCAAAATGCATATTTGAGT
>OAMR01000790.1:379082-390103 GCA_900205405.1 Echinochloa crus-galli
GAGGGTAGTAATTTGAACTTTTTCCTTTGCAAAATAAAAAACTAAAACAATAATGGTTTCACATACTTAGTTTTGACGATAATTCTAAAAGTATAATTTGGAAAAGTTGAGTCTGCACATTCTAGCATGACAAGTAAATAGGAATGGTCATGTTATTTGCAAATTTTCTTAGTAATCCATGTGCTTTAAGTAATTCATGTGCTTTATAATGTAATCAGATACGAGGTTGCAGACTGGGTGAAATTTAGAAGAACTGTTACTTCACCGACTTTCGGCTGGCAAGGTGCAGGACCCAGAAGCATTGGTTTTGTACAGTCTATTGTAGACAATGACCACCTTGTTGTGTCATTCTGTACTGGAGAAGCCCGTGTTTTGACAAGTGAAGTTATCAAAGTTATTCCATTAAATAGGGGCCAACATGTGCAGCTCAAGCCAGATGTTTCGGAACCAAGGTAAATCAAGTTTAATCCTTCATACTTTTGGTGGCACACCCTGTTATGTGCCTGACTGCCTGACACCTCACTGTGAAGTGAATAAAGCAATGCCTATTATGTTAACATGATTTTTTTTCTTATTTGTGAAACACAGATTATTTGTCTGCTCAAAAACATGTAAATCACTTTGTAATTTATCTGGACACTGAGGTTATTAAATTAGCAAAGGCCTTTAGTCTACCCTGGTATATGAGAAAGGGTATACTGGACTGGAGGTCCACCATGTATAGTTTATCAATAGCTGTAAATAGAAGGCCCATAGGATTGTTCCAGCAGATAGATTCCCTAATGTTTTATGCACTTATATTCAATCTGGCGTTCTAGGTTTACATCGACGCTGATCATGCTAGTAACCTGTAGTTTGGTGTCAAACAAAACTTGCGGGAGGCCTATCAGTCTCTGTTCTGATTACATTCAACTGTTGACAAAACTTAAACTGATGTATTAGGCTCTTCATTGACCTGTTGAAGTGACGATAACCAACAAATAGCACTTTGCTTCTATCTGTTACAAAAACTGAAGACACACTTTCTTCCTACCGCAAAGTCTGAAGTTCAAAACATTATGTCGGTTCCTCTCTTAATACAAAGATATGCAGCTCTCCTGCGTATTCGAGAAAAAAAACATTATGTTGGAATATATAGTTCACTTTTGCATGCTAATGGTATTTGGTGTGATCTTTCAGCTGAGATTGATTTATATAGCATGTTCACAATCACTATGGTAACCTAATAATGTGTGAAATGTCTGAAGAAAAAAAAATACACTACGCTAATTTGGCATGTGACATTGTCATTTGGATCACTGTCTAATATCCTCTTGTCAGATTTGGATGGCGCGGTCAGTCGCGGGATAGCATTGGGACAGTTCTCTGTGTTGATGATGATGGAATCTTGAGGGTTGGTTTCCCAGGAGCTTCTAGGGGATGGAGAGCTGATCCTGCTGAAATTGAAAGGGTTGAAGAATATAAGGTTGGTAACTGGGTTCGGATTCGCCCCTCACTAACGGTTGCTGTACATGGCATGGAGTCTATCACTCCCGGAAGTGTTGGTATTGTATACTCCATCAGACCAGATAGCAGTCTTCTATTGGGCCTTTGCTATTTGTCCAATCCATGGTTGTGTGAACCAGAGGAGGTCGAACATGTTGACCCATTCAAGGTAATTTTTTGAACTATCTACCACTTAATATATGGTCTATTTGTAAGTTGCTTCCCATTCAAAGGTCCCTTTGAATGGGAAGCAACTTACAACTCCACTATCTACTATTAATTATATGATCCATTTATTCTTGTGTATTTGCAATCCTTCACAACTAAGGGTGGCTTATGTGCACTTCTATTGACTACCTTTTGGTTATATAAATATCTTTTAAGAGTTATAACATCAAATTTTCGCTATTTATTTGTCAATTCTTGTTGTATTCACTAAGACTACACAACAATTAGGAACTTACCTTCCATATATTTGTGCTTCTGTGACATTTTGGTGGCTTGTTTGGTTTTGCTTAGTTTGATGTTCTTGATTTTGCCAAAAAAATCCCAGATTGGTGACCAAGTATGTGTGAAGAGGTCTGTTGCAGAGCCCAGATATGCATGGGGTGGCGAGACTCATCACAGTGTGGGGAAAATAATTGACATCGAGAGTGATGGTCTGCTCATCATTGATATTCCTAATCGGGCATTACCATGGCAGGCAGATCCATCGGACATGGAAAAGATTGAGAATTTTAAGGTATAAACTTCTTAATATTTATGTTGGTGCTATTCTTAATTTTCTTCCAATCCTCATCTTCCATTCTATTTGCAGGTTGGTGATTGGGTTAGAGTCAAAGCAACGGTACCTTCACCCAAATATGGATGGGAGGATGTGACTCGTAATAGTATCGGAATAGTTCATAGTCTACAAGATGATGGGGATGTTGGTGTTGCTTTCTGCTTCAGAAGCAAGCCTTTTCTTTGCTCTGTTGCTGATGTGGAGAAGGCACAGCCATTTGAGGTAGGGGAAAAGATTCATGTGTCACCTTCCATATCTGAGCCACGCCTTGGATGGTTGAATGAAACTGCAGCAACCATTGGAGCCATATCAAGGATTGACATGGATGGGACTTTAAACATCAAGGTTTCTGGCAGAAAAAGCTTGTGGAAGGTTGCTCCTGGTGACGCTGAGAGGCTTTCAGCTTTTGAGGTTGGAGATTGGGTCCGCCAGAAACCAAGTATTGGGAGCAGATCTACTTATGATTGGAATAGTGTTGGGAGAATAAGCATCGCAGTAGTCCATAGCATTCAGGACTCTGGTTACTTGGAGTTAGCTGGTTGCTTTAGGAATGGGAAATGGCTAACTCATAACACAGACATTGAGAAAGTGCGGCCCTTTAAGATTGGTCAGCATGTTCGGTTCTATATAGAGAGGTCTAGACCCCAAACACTAGACTCCCAATCCGGTACTATTATCCGCGCTAAGGACGACGCTACAGTATACATGCCGACGGAGAAGTTAGGGTTGCCTTCTTCGGTGTGCCTGGATTGTGGAGGGGTGATCCCGCGGATCTTGATATTGAGAATATCTTTGATGTTGGAGTGTGGGTTAGGCTGAGGGACGATGCGGATCCATGGAGATCGCTCAAGCCTGGTAGCATTGGTGTGGTGCATGGGGTGGGATATCAAGGTGATGTTTGGGATGGAACCATTCATGTGGCCTTTTGTTGCGAGCAGGAAAGGTGGACAGGGTTTTCTAGCCAGCTTGAAGAAGTTAGCAAGTTTGTTGTTGGGCAGCGTGTTCGAATCAGAGCCTGTATCCGCCAGCCAAGATTTGGTTGGTCTAATCATAATCATTCAAGCATAGGGACAATCTCATCTATTGACGCCGATGGGAAACTGAGGATTCATACACCACTTGTCAGATTTGGATGGCGCGGTCAGTGATGGAGACCTATGCAAGCAAAGGCGAGGTTGTTGGTGTCGACGCAAATGGAAAGCTTAGGATAAAATTTCGTTGGAGGGATACACTTTGGATTGGGGACCCTGCTGATATCGTTCTTGATGAAAGCCCCCTCACTAACGCAGGCTCCTAATGACTTCTGTTCATAGGCTTGTGGTATTCTTTTGACCCCATACCTGATTTCTTGCACCCATCCATTTTGCAGCATTTCAAACTTAGTAAGATCTGAACCTGCAGTGGAGTTGCAAGTTGCACATAGTTATCATCGCTAGAATGGCGGGATGTATTTCATGTTGATAACCCGGGAATGGAAAGACAACAATAGTGAAATAGAGTTGATAACCACCACCTAGGTTTCTTTCTTTGATTTACATGTATAATTATGCGCCTGATGCCTTTTTTGGTTTCAGTGTATCATATACCATTGTACAGGTTCGGACCTGAACATTAATTTAATTGATAGTGGCCTTGTATCTTTACACGATTGGCGGCTGTGCTGATGGGTGAGGCTCTGGCTCTGTGGGGACTTTGGAGTGCCAGGCCGTGCCCCATGTCCCAGAAGTGATATAAAGCTGCCTGGCATATGTATGGTGGAATGGAGTCGTGCGTATCCCAAGCATTTTGCGTGTCGTGCTTTTGTGATGCCAATCGGTTACTGTAGCAAATACAACAAGTTGAAATGCTATCTATGCAAGGCATGCTCCAAAAGACCACAAAACATGAGGTTTTTAAAGTTGCCAAAAAGAAGAAATTACCAATGTTCCTTATCGGTAAGGTTACTTGTGGTGATTCTGGTGGAACCTCTTTACCAGGGTTTGAGTTCTCGACTCAAACACTGGAATCACATTTTCTTAGATTTATTCTATTATTTTAGTGGTAGGTGATGTTTTCGTTGAGTGTGCATGCGTATTTATGCTCTGTATTTCTCAAAAAAAAAAATGATACGAAGATGACCCGATCTTCTCGACCCGTTCTTCTCAAATCTCACTGGACAGGCGAAACAATCTTAATTGAGAAACCCTTGATTCTCCACCCGAACACAAGCACAATCTCTAAAGCAGTGTCAACTCCTCCATGATACGCATAGGAAGAATATCCATAAGACCCTCGCCATGGAGAAGGAAATAGCTAACTCAATTAACAATTTGAACCTAGTTTTCATCTGATGTTTCAAAAAGCTAGATAATTTGTTGCAATTATTTTTTCTTGATGTTGCAAAATCTCTAGCTGGATGTTCCAAAACAAGTTGATTTCATGTTGCGATAGCTTTTTTTTTAATGTTGGGATTTGTATTTCCTTCAATTGTAGTAAAACTGATTTTTTACATGTTGCACTATTAATTCTCAGATATTTCATAAGTTGATTTTTATGTTGCACTGTTCACCAGGGATGTTTAGGGAACTATTTGACGTTGCATATGGTAATTTTGAAATGTTTCAATTGTAAAACAGAGATATTGCCTTTGATGATGTTTTGACATCTCGATGTTTTATTAGTGGGTAGCTTACACTAAATCAAATAGTTTGAGGTAGTAAATTTAGCCTAAATTTTGTTGTAGGGGTTATATAAACAAAAAAATAGATAAGGATAGTAAAATGGTTTTTTCTGTTTTTTTATGTGACAGTAGTTGATCGCTGATGTTGAGCACTTATTGATTCAATATGTTGCAGAAGATTTCCATCTATTTTTGTTTTGATGTTTCCTATTGGAGGTGTTCCAACACCTTTTGCCTGCGTAGCTTCTCGAAGCACAGCTAACTGAGAACGTTGGGCACGTTAGCTGACAACATTTTTTTTTAAAGAAAGCTGACGACATTATGGGCTCTGCTTGTAAGCAAAAGGCCGATGAAGATCCGGACGGGAGAGATAGATGTATCATGTATGGCTGTTGGGGTCGGAATGTAAAAGGGAAGGCGGGGAGAAGGAAATATGTACTCGCAAAGGATTTTTGAATGGATGCTAGGCTAGCCCGGACGTCGGATGTCCAGCGCTAGCGTCCCAAAAAAATAAAGAGATGAAAAGTTGGACTATAACTGTACAGTATCTATCTATCTTATCTTGTCCATACTAGGATCCTAAAGAATTGAAAACACTTTCTACCTAAAAATCTACACCCACCCCCTCACAGGGGACCTACCTATCGGGTTTTAGAGAGGGAAGGAGAACAAGAAACACAAGAAAACAAGAAAAAATTGGATGTTCCAGACGCTTTTAGTTCATTCTCCGTAAAACTTTTTTCACCCAGCATTTTGTACCCGCTCGCGCGTACCCACCTCCGACCAGGTGGGCCCCTACCTCTCCACACGTGCACACAATTATCCCGTATTGCTAATAGACAATAGATTGAAAAATTTTTCTCCATATAAATAAAGACCAACTAACTTGAAAAATGATGTGCCTCTAAATTTGAGAATACCTAAAGCTTTATATACACATGTGCGTGCACACGTGCAACCAACTAGAAAGCATCTTTACATGTTATATTTAATTTATTTTATTTTATACATATGCGTGCGCACATGTGCCTTTGCTAGTACTAAAAAGGAACGAGTTCTTTTAAAAACTTTTTTACCAACGAAAACCCCCGTACTCCTCACGACGGACCCACTGGACCCACATGTCAACAGTTTCAAAATTGATAGAGCGAAAAAATACATGTGAGTTTACCTCTCACCCCCCGTTTTTTCTCACCCATGTATTTTATACCCACCCTTTTTTAAACCACGTCTATACACAATTATCCCGTATTGCTAATAAACATATATTGCTAAAGACCAACTATCTCAAAAATAATGTGCCTCTAGATTTGAGAATACCTAAAGCTGCCTATACATGAGAGAGCGAATATAAAGTATATTTTTAAAAGCGTTTCACGTGACTGGTCTGTTTACCATAGCCCATTCAAGTGACACTGTTTTAATACCTACGAGTCATCAATACATGTGCGTGCCCCACGTGAGTTCTCGCTAGTATAAGAAGAAAAACTATAATTAAGAAAATCCTGCTCGGTGAAGGCTGCAAGAAGCGAAGGGATGGAGCTCTCCGCTCCCCCCTCCCCCTCCCCACGTCCCCACGACCGACCCTCGCCATCCGCCACTCTGGCGCCGGCGACCACCCTCCTCAGCCGTGCCCTCCTCTCCTCAGGCCGTGCCCTCTCCCCCGACGCGGCGCTGTTTTACCCCTGCAGCACCACGGAGGGAAGGAGCAAGCACCTCCGGTGGTTGGAGGACTCCCCCTACTCCAACGGCGAGGCGGACCTCTCTCCCCGGGCCTCCTACTGCGACGCCCTGCTTCGGCCAGCCGAGGAGACCGCTGGAGCGGGCCACAAGGCGGTGTGCGCCTCGTCTTCCGTGGCTCCGGTCGCGGTCGGCGCCCCGTTCTCCGTCGAAAACCCCAACCGCGGGGCAAGGCTGGTCCATGAGAGACTAGGTGCGCTCGATGGTGCTCACTCTGGCCGCCACCGGCAACGGTGGCGCGGCCAGACACGGTTGGTCCGCGGCCTTCCTCCACGCCGCCCGGATAGAGGTGCCCAAGGTCGGGGCTTGCGGCGCGCGGTGAACCTCCCGAGGTGAGAGCCAAGCCCCACGCTCATGGAAGCAGAAGGCTTCACTAGGGTCTAGAGCCGACGGGGAGCGCAACGCCCGTCGCCGGCGCCAGCAATGGTACCAGCGGCAGCCCGCCCCTCCCAAGGCTTCGTCACGCATCCCGGCGGGAATGGAGGGCCGCTGTCTGAACTACCTGTCATACAAACACATGGTGGCGCAGTGCCGCCTGCCCGCTAGGTGCTTCCGCTGCCATGGCTTCCACCACCTGGTCAGGGAGTGCAAACGGCCTCACAGTTCGGCGAGCTCCACGTCCTCTGGGACTGGGGATGACCGCCGACTCCTGCGTTCGCACCGGGACTCCCCGCCGACTCCCCGTGGCCACGCAGCTCGCGGGCCCACCCCTTCGCCACTACCGACGCGACAACACCATCTTGCCAGCGCTCGAAGGGACGCCTCACCACCGACATCCACCAAGCAGGACGCGCTCGGGGGGACTCTGTCCCCGCCGCGGCATCAACGCCACCGCCCCACGCTGCCGGAGCGCCGGTGGGAGGGGCCCCGTGCGCACGGCCAGCACCACGACAGGTCGCTTGGCCGCGACGCCACACACGGGGGCCCCCTGGGTCGTTCCGGAGACCGTGGTGCGGCGGGTGGGGCACGCCAAGACCCCAGCCCATCCCGCCACCGCGTGCCGTAGGGCCATGCGTCCCCACCACGATGGTGGACGGCCACCCACTCCGCCAGAGGACCTCGTCATCTTCGACGGCGAGCTGCCGCAGGGCCACCCCTCGGGCCGCCCTGTGCGTGAAGTCTGCTACATCTCCCACACACCGGAGATGGATGCAGAGGAGGAGCGGCTTCGCTTTGCCTTGTTGGCGAACACTCCGGACGATCAGCGGAACATTCCGATCGAGGCGATGCGGCGGGCTTGACTCGACATCCATGGTGTCGGGGACGACCATTTCTCGGTCAGGCGCTTCGCCCTCGAGAATTTCCTCGTCGTGTTCGAGTCCTAGCGCACACGCGATTGCGCCCTGCGAGCAGCGTTCGTTGCCGTCCACGGCGTTCGCCTCTACTTCCGGCCATGGACATGGCTTGTTCGGGCGACGGCGGAGCGGATGTGTTACCGCGTCTCGCTGGAGATTGAGGGCATCCCGGCGCAAGCTTGGGGATGGATAACGGCTAGGAAGATTCTTGCCTCGTCCTGTCGGATTGAGCGCATGGAACCGGAGTCCGAAGATCGCTCGGACATGTCCATCATGGCTCTCACCGCATGGACGGATGCGGCCAGCAGAATCCCGAGAGAGAAGACGGTGTTCATCGCCAAGCGTGAGCGTCCGGTTACCTACAGCGATCCAGACGTGCAGCCATACCTCAGGGAGAAAGTAATGCTCAATTACGAGACCATCATCCACATGCGGTGCATTGGGGATTTTAATTCAAGAACACTGTTGCTATCATCAGGCCCCTCCCCACATCCTGTGATGGTGACTCCGGCCATGATGGCGCCCTGGACCGGGGCTACGGCGAGTCCCGAGGAGACGGTGGTCCAAGACTACAGGGCTTCCACTGCCACCGTGGGGTGCTGGACGAGCATCCACCACCGGCAACCGACGACGGTGCTCGGACAGGTTCACAGGGGAGTGCGGCAATGGCGCCGTCATGTGACGCGCTGGCAACCCAGGAGGAGCAAGCTGGGGCTATGGCGCGCATAGCGATCGCCAGCTCTAGCCCCGGCAACTAGACGCCCTCGCCGGTGGTAGGGGAGGCGGAGTTAGGAGGCCCACCTGACAAAAGCAAAAGTGCGGCCCCCCCATGACGCGCTGGTGGTGGAGGTTTCCCAACAGACACCTGCCACGGAGCTGGCAGTCGTGGACTGCGAGGCGACCACCACCCAGCAGGCCGAGGCAGGAGGGAGTACCGCGGGCCACCTGTGTCTGCCGGAGGGGGCGTCCGGGAGCACGGCAACTGGAAAAGCAACTTTGCCGGTTCCGGAAAGGGGCGTTGCAGGCCAAGCGTCTGGAGGGGACAGCTCTGAGCTTGTCCCATTCGAAGACCAGCGCCCACGTAGCGCCACAGAAGACCCACTAGCATGGGATCCGATGCTGGACGAATGGAAAGCACAACGACCGAAGAAGATCATGCCAAAGGCAACAGTCATGTGCGCATCCCCACCGACAAGCCTCAAGACGTACAAGAGACTAAGCCGCCAAGCGCCGGCTCCACCGCTACGAGCCGAGTCTACGGAGGCACCGGCAAACCTTGGCGAGGAACCGAGCCATGGCAACGAGGAGCCAGCCAGCAACACGGGCGAGACGGCTTGTACAAATGACGAGCTGACCCACGCCACCGTGCCATCAGCCGCAGTAGCCTCCATGACTCCTAGGAAGAGGGCCGGGAGTCCAGGAACGGCCCAAGGGGATGCCTCGAAAAGCCCTACTCCGGCCTCGTGCGGGCAGGCCACAACACGGAAGAGGAACAAGAAGACATCAGAGCCTACTCTTGCAGTGGCCAAGGCGGCCACCGCTGAGTTCCTCTCTAGTGTGAGCCAAGCGCTGCAGGTGCCTCTAGCGAGCCTCCCAGAGCGGAGAGCAACGGCACCAGAGCCATCGACACCGGCGCCAAGACATAGCGGGAGGCTGGTGAACCAGGCATTCAACTCCAATATCCGGCCATCCAAGAAGGGCGAGGCGCTCGTCCTGCGCAAGCTTGGCCATTACATTGAGGAGGTACCAAGCGGCGGGCAGAAATTGGAAGCGTTGTTTCAAGGCCCGCTTGACACCACCCGTTTCGCGGCAATCAGGGACATCCTCCCCGCCGCACGGGCACTCTCCGACGCGGACCTGATGGCGGCGGCCATACAGGCCTCCGCGATCAGAGGGACAACTTTGGATCTAGGAAGGGACAAGGCACATGGAGGCGCTCGCATGGCCGGCGGCGTCAACAGTTGGACCTAGGCTAGGAGTGACACACTTTACTTAGCTCCTTTTGTCCCCGAGATCTTAGTCGTTATGTTAGCCGTGTAGTCCACTTGATGTAACTAGTGCCCTTGCGTGCGCTCTTGCGGCCCGCGTTGTAAATGTTTCTAACAATCTTCTCAATACAAAAATACGCAGCTCTCCTGCGTGTTCTCGAAAAAAGAAAATAGAGAAAGAGGTGCCTCGCATTGTATGGGTCCATGCTCTCCAACTTTCAAATGATCCTCTGTTTTTTAGGATTGTCTAGCTGTTATCTGGATTCAATATTTAAGTGCACCATATACAAGTTTTTTTTTCTTTCGAGCTGATAGTATGTTATGGGTATCTTTTACTGTTATTCACTGTTATGGATATGTTTTACTGTTATTCACTGTTCGTATAAAGGATTTGGGTTTGCTTTTGGGCTTGAAGCTCTCCTCTCCAGGCAATGCTTGGAAGTAAAAGTCTGAACTGCATGGGGATTTACTTGGGCTGGGATTTGGGAGCCACTTTCTGCAAAAGGTTTGGTTTCCAATAACTCATTTGTGTCAACCAGAATTCGCATGCAATTGGCTTGTTGCATATGCTTTGGCAAAGTCACTCCTATATTAGCATCCCAGTTCATTTTATTGAGTAAACCTTCTTTCTTTAAACAGCAGGTAGTCAGTGTTCAATCCTAGCGCTGGCGGCCCAATTGTCAGTAATTGATACTTGGGCTCATCGGGCGGCTCAGATTTATGGCGATTCTGGAAACCAGCCCAACCTATCTTGGTCTGGCTAACGGCTGCTACACTACCACGCAGTCCACCCTCCACAGTAACATGGTGCCCTCCTGTCCAACTGAACCACCCTGCAGAGGTCGAGGCGTCGTGCCAAAGCATTCGAGGCGCGACGCGACCCTGATCCTATGTGCTGTGATCCAGTGAGCTACCTCTTCGTCCTGCTCGTAGACCTACAGCTATTTCGCACTGCTCCCAAGAGGCCAAGACTCCAAAGTACATGATTGGGTCATGATTTCGAGCCTGTGCCCAGCTGCGAAGGCGAAGACGACGGACGGAAGACAATTCAGCTGCAAGGTACCTCCCGG
>OAMR01000790.1:390650-412326 GCA_900205405.1 Echinochloa crus-galli
GTTAGATTTGTGCAAAAATGTGCAAGGATTACAAATATATAAGGTATGAAAGTGTTTTAGGCTACGTTCAGCTAACAGGTTACAGCACCTAATTTCTCTGAGTTAATTACAAATTTATATCAAGATTATAATTACCTCGCACATGGATTACAATCAGTGTAATATCAAGTAACATATGACACGAGATCGATTGTTTTTGTTACTATGGAGTTTGATCGAATCTGATCTGCATATCTCAAACATAAATGGCTAAAAAATTCAAATGCTCACTCAGGTGTCCTAATAGCTTATTGATTAGGATATTTCTGGTTCTAGTTTCATTATGACAAACCAATAATTTACTTAGACTAATCCAAATGCACTACTAGAATATAATCCAATGATTTCCCCAAGGATTTCAACTATGATGTTATTGGAATTCAATCGTTTCCTGAGGAATTAAGGATTCCAATAGTGATGGGAATTTCATTGATGAGGCACCCTCGGAATTTCAAGAAAGTAAAATTTTCTAGGAATTGGCCTATAGAGTAAAAAAATGCATTAATAATCAATCACTTGTCTTAAAAATGATTCCACAAATAATGTGTTCGAAACAAGCCGTATACATCAAGTTCATTTTCCTCTAAATATATGGAAAAATTGAGACCATATATACCATATGATTCGTGACAAACATAGAAAGATGGAAATGTTTTTTAAGGGTGAAAGATTTTTTTTTGGAAAAGGGAAGCTTTATTGATCTTAGACAATTACATCGAGATGATACAATTATATAAGATCCAACCCGGCCTCTGCATAACTAAGATGCACACAGCCAAAGAAAAAGAAACAAAAAAATGAGAGCACCATGACCTAGCAAACTACCAGAAGCGCCTACATCTTCATCCGCTTCACACACCAAAGCAACTCTTGGACTTTGAAGTAGGCTCCCGATACAACGCCTCCAATGAGGAAACGGCACGCGCACGTGCCGACGTTGTAATGACCCAACCAATTAAGACCAGATCAAATGTTTTCATGAGGGAGTAATTCATCTTAATCCAAGCAATGCCTTCAACAAGGTCACTGCCAGGTTCAACCAATTAAGGTCAGACCTAGGAATTTCTTCCCGGAACCGATGAATTAGTAGCAATTACCACCACAATCAAGTCACACCGTGTTGCTTCCCCCTCTTACTCAAAGATGGATTTCATCTGCAATTTATTCCTGGTGGATTATGCACGGGTACCCAGCGGTTACTTTGTAGCATGGTATCTCAGGTTACGAATTCAGATGGTCTGCCGGATTTGGAGTTTGTGGCCGTTTAAAGTGGGTTAGGGCTGGTCTATATGGAAGCATTGGCCTGGTAACAAGGGGGAAGCAACACGGTGTGACTTGGTCGTGGTGGTAATTGCTACTAATTCACCGGTTCCGTGAAGAAATTCCTAGGTCTGACCTTAATTGGTTGAACCTGACAGTGACCTTGTTGAAGGCATTGTTTGGATTAAGATGAATTACTCCCTCGTGAAAACATTTGATCTGGCCTTAATTGGTTGGGTCATTACAATGTCGGCACGTGCGCGTGCCGTTTCCTAGTTGGAGGCGTTGTATCGGGAGCCTACTACATAGTCTTGAAGCTCTCCTCTCGTGACAATGCTTCGAAGTAAAAGTCTGAACTACAAGGGGAGTTACGTGGGCTGGGATTTGGGAGCCACTTTCTGCAAAAGGTTTGGTTTCCAATAACTCATTTGTGTCAACCAGAATTCGCATGCAATTGGCTTGTTGCATATGCTTTGGCAAAGTCACTCCTATATTAGCATCCCAGTTCATTTTATTGAGTAAACCTTTCTTTCTTTAAACAGCAGCTGGTCAGTGTTCAATCCTAGCGCTGGCGGCCCAATTGTCAGTAATTGATACTTGGGCTCATCGGGCGGCTCAGATTTATGGCGATTCTGGAAACCAGCCCAGCCTATCTTTAAGGACTGGATGACTTAGCGCTGCGCCATCTTGCAGGCTCGCCCCCGCGTCGCCCCCTCCACGGGCGGCTACCGGCGCTGCCTCCCTTTTTCCCCTCCTCCCCTTCCCTCCTCCTCACCGCCGCCAGAGGATGTCGCCGGAAGTCCGGTGGATCCGGGGATGGCGGCGGTGGGGCGGATCTCCGTCCGCTCCGCGCGGATCTAGCGGCGGTGACGCCCTAGGCGCGTGATGGGCGGCGACGCGGGCGCAGGTGTCGTCGGCGGCTGTGTGAAGAGCCGGGCGCGGTCCTGCGTGGTGCGGCGCGTCCCTGCCGAGCGGGCGTGCGGCCGGGCCCCTGCGGACCGGATCCCGTCCCCCCGCGGGCGGATCCGGCCAGGGCACCGGTGGCTCGGCCTGGGGATGCCCGGCACGGGCGGTGTCGTCAGCAGGCGGCCAGTGTGACGGCCCGGCGTGGCAGCGACGGATCTGGCGGCGACGGCGATGCGCGAGGTGAGCGGCGAGGGTGGCCGTGCCGGCTGAGCGGCGCTCCATGGCCCAGCGCCCGGCGTGTTTCCTCTCCGGCACATGCGCCTTCGGTCTTGGCGTTGGAAGGCCTAGCTCCGGACTTTGCAACTACATCTGGTGATGACATCTTCAATTTCGCCATTTCTTTTCATACAGACCAAGAGACATGAGTCAGCTTGGCTTCGTTCGCGGATTCTCTTACTCGAAGACGGATTTCATCTGCAATTTATTTCTGATGGATTATGCACGGGTACCCAACGGATACTTTGCAGCATGATATCTCAGGTTACGAATTCAGATGATCTGCCGGATTTGGAGTTCGTGGCCGTTTAAGTGGGTCAAGGCTGGTCTATATGGAAGCATTGGCCGGGTAAGAAGGGGGAAGCAACACGGTGTGACTTGGTCGTGGTGGTAATTGCTACTAATTCACCGGTTCCGGAAGAAATTCCTAGGTCTGACCTTAATTGGTTGAACCTGGCAGTGACCTTGTTGAAGGCATTGTTTGGATTAAGATGAATTACTCCCTCATGAAAATAATTGATCTGGCCTTAATTGGTTGTGTCATTATAATGTCGGCACGTGCGCGTGTCGTTTCCTCGTTGGAGGCATTGTATAGGGGGCCTACTCCATAGTCCAAGAGTTGCTTTGGTTTGTGATGTGAATGAAGATGAAGACGCTTGTAGTAGTTTGCTAGGTCATGGTGCTCTCATTTTTTTTTCTATTGGCTGTGTGCATCTTAGTTATAGAGGCCGGGTTAGATCTTATATAATTGTATCATCTTGATGTAATTGTTTAAGATCAATAAAGCTTCCATTTCAAAAAAAACCAGCCTATTTTGGTCTGGCTAACGGCTGCTACACTACCACGCAGTCCACCCTCCACAGTAACATGGTGCCCTCCTGTCCAACTGAACCACCCTGCAGAGGTCGAGGCGTCGTGCCAAAGCATTCGAGGCGCGACGCGACCCTGATCCTATGTGCTGTGATCCAGTGAGCTACCTCTTCGTCCTGCTCGTAGACCTACAGCTATTTCGCACTGCTCCCAAGAGGCCAAGACTCCAAAGTACATGATTGGGTCATGATTTCGAGCCTGTGCCCAGCTGCGAAGACGACGACAGACGGAAGACAATTCAGCTGCAAGGTACCTCCCGGCTTGAAAAGGAGAGCCCTAAATCTACTCATCACTTTCACGCAGCTGGATGATATAGGCCCAATCCCTTGCTGTCGTCGCGCGGGCATGAGCACGTTCTCCTCGCATTTTTTTTCCACTCTAGATGCTAGTAATAGCAACGTAGTGCTGTTTGCTTTCTCCACCCATTCGTTGCGTTCTTGTTTAGGTTTTGTTTAGATGTTAGAATTGGGAGGGTGAATTTAAGAGTATGATGTCACTTCGTAATCATTGCACCACTGTAGCATTTCGTTTGTATTTGTGAAAAATTATCCAAAAATTGATTAATTAGGCTCAAAATGTGCGTCTCGCAGAGCACAACAAAATTGTGTAATTAGGTTTTGATTTCATCTATATTTAGTACTCCATGCATGTTATGAAATTTTGATGTGATGGGAAATCTTCTTTTTGCATAGTAAATTTGGGAGTGGAATTTAGGATCTAAACAAGGCCTTAGGCTCATGTTGCAAGTTGCCACATCTAACGGATTTATCCTTTAACCTGGGACGATGTGCATAACACCATATCCATTCGGTATGACGTCTATATACATGACATGGAGGGAGCATTTCTTTTTCCAAACAAAAGGCAGCTAGAGTATTTGCTCATTGTCATCAGCAATAACCCTGTTTTTGTTAATATCTTTGAATACCTCTGAAAACTTTGTACATTATACATTTATACAACGCATCCAGATTTAGTAGTTTGGATTTACATTTGCAAACACTTTCATACAATGTCAATTCCGTATCCATTAGATCAATTGGTAAGGTTTCTTGTGGTGGAAATTATCCTCTTCCAACTCCATACATATGTCGTATTTTCCAGCACTACTCTTTCCGTAATAGGTGACGTTCCTCGTCAACAACGAGGCGTTTGTGTTGATTTCGTCAATCTAAATATCAGATCTGGTGGTACAGTCTCTTGAAGGGTATTCATATGGCTAGTGTAGGGTGAGTGTGAGTGTAAGTGTGTGAGCATCTGTGCCGGTAGTCTACCATAAAAATTATTATAATAATAATTAAGCTGTTAATAGTCAAAGCGTGACGCTGAAGACCACATTAATAAATCAAACCACGTCTTACAAAATAAAATAAACACTTTCCTTAATTCTTTTGTGACTGATAAGAGATCGATTGCCTCATATATAAGCCGTTACAATCAGAAAAGGGGAAGATACTTTTGTAAAAAAAAAGAAACAAAAGGGAAAATATACGTCTTGAAATTAAAGTGACAATTCTAGACATAATCAGCTATCACACCACATCAGGGTCGCTATTGTTTCAAGTTGACGCCAGAATGATTCGTACACGGGAGCTTCTCCGAACGATGCAATATGTGTGTCATATCAATCATCACTACGTAGACTAGGCTAAGTGCACATCAGTTTTCAAAATATACACAGATGGACCCTTAGCTCCACGTATCTAGTCTTACGATCTTATCTCAATTTATTCTTTATCACAGAAAGGAACAAAAGCATACATCTAATAAAGGCAGCTTCAATCCATACAACCACCGGTCTAACAGAACCCTACAGTGCTCACCTAAGTGATCTTGAAAAGGAGATGAGGATAAGATCATGGGATTTGATTGGGCTGGGGTTTGGGGCCCAGGTGATTAACGGCCAAGTGTTGCTACGTTTTGTCACCCTTGTTTGGTTGTAGGCTGTTCTCAGTGCCAATATCTTATTAAAGTTCGCATAGATGCTTTAATTTGAACTCAAATGCAGACAAAAATAGTACAGCAAAGTTGACAGCATTTCTGCTGTTTCCCACTCAGTCCAACTGTCACTTTAAACAACACATTTTTTGCAATAAAAAGTTTGCACCTAAGCACCAGTAATTTTACAATATGAATTGTGGTCTTGGCTTTGGGTTACCTACGCCAGTAGTTAATGAAGATAAAGCTACACCATATTTTTCTAGTTGTTAGTTAATTAGAATGTAGGTGTCTCTTCCATGATGAGAGACAAGCTACAGGCTGCCCACTGCATACACACACGGGATAGGAGGCTATAAGGAAATCAGCTGCATGGACACAAGACTTATTGGTCTCGCTCACTGTAGCTAAATCCTTGGTGATGCTATATTTGTTTCAAGATTCTGCAAGTTTTAATGTATACATAGCCACATATATAGGATTTAAAATATGAACAAATAAATATTGTTAGGGAATTGGATACTGCAAGTCTGAAAAGTTAAACCCCACTGCACTTACCAACGAGACATCCAATGATATTCTCCAAACGTGCACGCTTCGTGTTGTGCATCCATTTCCCCCACCATTATATCTGTCTCTTATACACATCTAGATGTGTATAAGAGACAGACTCGGTAATTGTTGATTTCTTATTGAAACATGTCCTCGGTTATTGATACTTCTGTCGATCGATTTTGTGATGCCTTCATGTTTAAGATTTCCATTGTTCAACTCATTTTCTAACAAGGAGAGATCTCAGTTTGTTGCCTCAAAAAGGTTCAGAAACCAACTACTCCTACACTACGCCACCAACTGCACAAACAGTTTCGAATCTCGTAGTTGGTGCACAGAAGCTTCACCCACATGAAATTATTGCTCCCGATTCTCTTTGATCGCGAATCTGTCTTTTCTTTTGATACAATTTGATCCATCGGCTGCAAAAGTGTGATCCATGGACAATGCATGTCCGGCTTGACTTGTGTTAGCTCACCTAACATTTCTGATTGAAGCTGCTTATTGTAGCTAAGCTAGGTACAATAAGTTGCATATAGAGAAGAAGAACATGACATAGGGAATGGAAGAGTACCGTACGTACTCCGGGCAGGTACGTGTTTCTGATCAATGATGCCCTCTCTGCTTCAATTCGTTCCTTGAGACAAGTTCTTAGAATCTTTTGATTGTTCGCATTTTTTCATGCACATTGTGTGTGGTTTTTGTCCAGCCCTTTATCGTTGTTTAATTCGGTGGGCGTCGTTTCAGTGGAGTAGGTGTGTGGATGCACCTGCATCTGCATCTGTGCTGCTGCAGTGCTTTGCACCTACAAGGTATACTTGTCAACAACCAATTGTTTTTGGTCGGGAGCATATATCTGTGTAGTATATATCATTGTACTAGTACTAGTATATATATTACTCTTGATTTAGGAATTTCATTTGTTAACCAAATAATAATTGTGCCGGGCTGGGCCCTCTCGATCCATGTATGGATCTGCGCCCACAAGCGACAGGCTCACAGATTTCCAAGTGCTCCCGTAGATCTGTGAGTAGTATAGTACTGTATGTGAGTATATACAGTTGACAGACTCGTGTCTCCAACCAGAATATGCATGCGGGCGATGCATGCAGCACAACCTTCAGGTGGAACTCATGCATGAACGGCGACGATCAAAATCTCGAACGAAGTGGACTCATCGCCGCGCGCATCCGTCGCTGCTCTCGTTATCCTGCACGCATAGGCAGAGTATGTGCTTGATGAGCATGACTGCTCAGTGCTCACCGGCAGTGACTTCAGTCTCTCTGCAGAGTAAGCTGGCCGGTGATCACGGGTTATATAAACGTGCACGCTTCGTGTTGTGCATCCATTTCCCCCACCATTATATTGGTCTTGCTCATAGCTTGGCTGCATGCGATGGGCCGTATGTGCATGTTCTTGTTAACTGCTTCCAACTTGCATGATGCTGCTGGCATGCATGGTGGCTATTAAATTTGGAGGGGAACACAGATACAGCAGCATGAACATGGAAACAATTCGAGGCCCCTTTGCTACCAAGACTATACTGCAAAAAGAAAAAAAAAAGTGCAAACACGTGAGACTTAGGTGTTGCACTGTCCTTTTTCCAGTTTGTTGCCTACAAAATGCTAGCATTAAGCAGCTGGCTGGGGCACTCTGTAGTTTATGTGTGGTATAGCTTTCCGAGTACCCAATCTCTATAAATGGAGGCAAACATGCCAGCAGAATTTAACATTCTGGCAGATGGACACACATGCTGTGTTGCGTTGATACAACCACAGGAATGATTACCTGATTAGCCATTCCTAACAACCTATTTGAGATAACCCTTTGGCCGTCCTTTATCCTTTTCGGTATTCTTTACCATTTTCATGTTCCTGCAAAGACGACCAGAGGCACATGCCAGCGTAAGTAAATGATAGAGTACCTTGTACATCAATCAAATGTTGTGGACTGGAGCACCTAGCGACGATGACCCCGTTTGGTAGAGCTCCTAGAGCGGATTCTCTAGTGAATTTAGGAGAAGCTCTGCCAAATAGTTTTTCAGAGAGAAGCGATTCTCTGCTGATTCTGTGAAGTGATTCTCTGAAATGAACTAAGAGACCGGGAGCTGAAAAAAGTAGCTTCTCCTGATTACGTGGAGTGATTCTCCATCGTGATTTTGAGAGTTTATGATAGAGAATAAAAAAGAATCATTTTCAGCCATAGAATCACTTCTTTCAGATAATCAGCATAATCAACTCCCATAAAGAATCAGAATCAGGTGGAGCTCTACCAAACATACCCTATATATGATTCTCAGGTTTGACGCCTGGAATTGGAACAGACTATTACGTGAGAACTTTCCATGTTTCTTCTGTCTACCTTTGACTTTGCGAGGGACTACATTATCTTTTTTTTTTGAAAAGTGGACTACATTATCTTTGTTATGTAGAGTTCCTTGCCGTCCTTGTATGTAGACATCTTTTTTTTACCTTTCCGATATTTCTAACTTTCTGAGATTGTAAACAGCTATAATATGCACCTTTACACAGTTAGGGTCAAGGAAAATCACCCTTATGTATCATAGCAAAGATGCGAAATTTGAGAGCAGGCACACACCACCGCGAAAGAACTTTGTTAGGCCTGGCTATAAAGCTGGTGTTACATAAGTTAAATTTCCTGCCCTGGCTCCTAATGAAGAAAGTCCAAAATGAACTATACGCCCAAAATGGAAAATAAAACCATTTGAAATTGTGTGGCTCCTGTGCTTTGTAAATCTGCAATATAATTAAACCGCGAATGCAGCACGCCCTAATTTTTTGCTGTCTCAGCTTCTCCAGGATTTGGATAGCAGTGTCCAAAACCTGAGCTGAAACTAGTTCAAACAGGTACCATAAAGGTATAAAATATTTTAAATAATCAGAGACATTAATTGTTGATTTCTTATTGAAACATGTCCTCGGTTATTGATACTTCTGTCGATCGATTTTGTGATGCCTTCATGTTTAAGATTTCCATTGTTCAACTCATTTTCTAACAAGGAGAGATCTCAGTTTGTTGCCTCAAAAAGGTTCAGAAACCAACTACTCCTACACTACGCCACCAACTGCACAAACAGTTTCGAATCTCGTAGTTGGTGCACAGAAGCTTCACCCACATGAAATTATTGCTCCCGATTCTCTTTGATCGCGAATCTGTCTTTTCTTTTGATACAATTTGATCCATCGGCTGCAAAAGTGTGATCCATGGACAATGCATGTCCGGCTTGACTTGTGTTAGCTCACCTAACATTTCTGATTGAAGCTGCTTATTGTAGCTAAGCTAGGTACAATAAGTTGCATATAGAGAAGAAGAACATGACATAGGGAATGGAAGAGTACCGTACGTACTCCGGGCAGGTACGTGTTTCTGATCAATGATGCCCTCTCTGCTTCAATTCGTTCCTTGAGACAAGTTCTTAGAATCTTTTGATTGTTCGCATTTTTTCATGCACATTGTGTGTGGTTTTTGTCCAGCCCTTTATCGTTGTTTAATTCGGTGGGCGTCGTTTCAGTGGAGTAGGTGTGTGGATGCACCTGCATCTGCATCTGTGCTGCTGCAGTGCTTTGCACCTACAAGGTATACTTGTCAACAACCAATTGTTTTTGGTCGGGAGCATATATCTGTGTAGTATATATCATTGTACTAGTACTAGTATATATATTACTCTTGATTTAGGAATTTCATTTGTTAACCAAATAATAATTGTGCCGGGCTGGGCCCTCTCGATCCATGTATGGATCTGCGCCCACAAGCGACAGGCTCACAGATTTCCAAGTGCTCCCGTAGATCTGTGAGTAGTATAGTACTGTATGTGAGTATATACAGTTGACAGACTCGTGTCTCCAACCAGAATATGCATGCGGGCGATGCATGCAGCACAACCTTCAGGTGGAACTCATGCATGAACGGCGACGATCAAAATCTCGAACGAAGTGGACTCATCGCCGCGCGCATCCGTCGCTGCTCTCGTTATCCTGCACGCATAGGCAGAGTATGTGCTTGATGAGCATGACTGCTCAGTGCTCACCGGCAGTGACTTCAGTCTCTCTGCAGAGTAAGCTGGCCGGTGATCACGGGTTATATAAACGTGCACGCTTCGTGTTGTGCATCCATTTCCCCCACCATTATATTGGTCTTGCTCATAGCTTGGCTGCATGCGATGGGCCGTATGTGCATGTTCTTGTTAACTGCTTCCAACTTGCATGATGCTGCTGGCATGCATGGTGGCTATTAAATTTGGAGGGGAAACACAGACACAGAAGCATGAACATGGAAACAATTCGAGCCCCCTTTGCTACCAAGACTACTGCAAAAAGAAAAAAAAAGTGCAAACACGTGAGACTTAGGTGTTGCACTGTCCTTTTTCCAGTTTGTTGCCTACAAAATGCTAGCATTAAGCAGCTGGCTGGGGCACTCTGTAGTTTATGTGTGGTATAGCTTTCCGAGTACCAATCTCTATAAATGGAGGCAAACATGACAGCAGAATTTAACATGCTGGCAGATGGACACACAGGCTGTGTTGCGTTGATACTGTACAACCACAGGAATGATTACCTGATTAGCCATTCCTAACGACCTATTTGCGATAACCCTTTGGCTGTCCTTTATCCTTTTCTGTATTCATTACCATTTTGATGTTCCTGCAAAGACGACCCCCGCACATGCCTGCGTAAGTAAATGATAGAGTACCTTGTACATCAATCAAATGCTCTGGACTGGAGCGCATCTAGCGACTATGATTCTCAAGTTTGACGCCTGGAATTGGAGCAGAGTGTTATGTGTGAGAACTTACCGTGTTTCTTCTGTCTACCCTTGACTTTGCGAGGGACTACATTATCTTTGTTCTGTAGAATTCCTTGCCGTCCTTGTATGTAGACATCTTATTTTTGTTTACCTTTACGATATTTTTGACTTGCTGAGATTGTAAACAGCTATAATATGCACCTTTACAGTTAGGGTCAAGGAAAATCACCCCTTGTGTATGGCAAATAAGATGCGAAATTTGAAAGCAGGCACACCCGCAAAGAACTTTGTTAGGCCTGGCTATAAATCTGGTGTTAGATAAGTTAAATTTCCTGCGGCTCCTAATGAAGAAAGCCCAAAATGAACTACACGCCCAAAATGGAAAATAAAACCATTTGAAATTGTGTGGCTCCCGTGCTTCGTAAATCTGCAATTAAACCGCGAACGTAGCACGCCTAATTTTTTGCTATCTCGACTTCTCCAGGATTTGGACAGCAGTGTCCAAAACTTGAGCTGGAACTAGTTCAAACAGGTACCGTAATGGTATAAAATATGTTAAATAATCAGAGACATTGTTGATTTCTTATTGAAACATGTCCTCGGTTATTGATACTTCTGTCGATCAATTTTGTGATGCCTTCATGTTTAAGATTTCCGTTGTTCAACTCATTTTCTAACAAGGAGAAATCTTAGTTTGTTGCCTCAAAAAGGTTCAGAAACCAACTACTCCTACACTACGCCACCAACTGCACAAACAATTTCGAATCTCGTAGTTGGTCACAGAAGCTTCGCCCACGTGAAATTATTGCTCCCAATTCTCTTTGAATCTGTCTTTTCTTTTGATATATAATTCGATCCATCGGCTGCAAAAGTGCGATCCATGGACAATACATATCCGGCTTGACTTGTGTTAGCTCACCAAACATTTCTGATTGAAGCTGCTTATTGTAGCTAAGCTAGGTACAATAAGTTGCATATAGAGCAGAAGAACATGACATAGGGAATAGAAGAGTACCGTACTCCGGGCAGGTGTTTCTGATAAATGATGCCCTCTCTGCTTCAATTCGTTCCTTGAGACAAGTTCTTAGAATCTTTTGATTGTTCGCATTTTTTTTCATATACATTGTGTGTGTGGTTTTTGTCCAGCCTTTTATCGTTGTTTAATTCGGTGGGCATCGTTTCAGTGGAGTAGGTTTGTGGATGCACCTGCATCTGCATCTGTGCTGCTGCAGAGCTTTGCACCTACATAACCTGTCAGTCATGCAACAACAACCAAGGTGGTGTTTAGATGTTGAATTTAGGAGGGTGAATTTGGGAGTATGATGTCACTTCGTAATCATTGCATCATTGTAGCATTTCGTTTGTATTTGTGAAAAATTATCCAAAAATCGATTAATTAGGTTCAAAATGTTCGTCTCGCAGAGCACAACAAAACTGTGCAATTAGTTTTTGATTTCATCTACATTTAGTACTACATGCATGTTATGACATTTTGATGTAATGGCGAATCTTCTTTTTGCATAGTAAATTTGGGATTTGCTTTTTGCATCTAAACAGGGTCCAATTTTTTTTGATCGGGAGCATATATCCGTGTAGTCTGTATCATTGTACTAGTACTAGTATATATATTACTCTTGATTTAGGAATTTCACTTGTTAACCAAATAATAATTGTGCCGGCTGGCTGGGCCCTCTCGATCCATGTATGGATCTGCGCCCACAAGCGACAAGCTCACAGATTTCCAAGTGCTCCCATAGACATGTGCATACAGTTGACAGACTCGTGTCTCCAACCAGAATATGCATGCGGGCGATGCATGCAGCACAACCTTCAGGTGGAACTCATGCATGAACGGCGACGATCAAAATCTCGAACGAAGTGGACTCATCGCCGCGCGCATCCGTCGCTGCTCTCGTTATCCTGCACGCATAGGCAGAGTATGTGCTTGATGAGCATGACTGCTCAGTGCTCACCGGCAGTGACTTCAGTCTCTCTGCAGAGTAAGCTGGCCGGTGATCACGGGTTATATATGTTGCAGTGCATTGTGGTGTCGTAGCTGGAAGCGGATGGAGGAGCATATAACTTGGAGAAGGGAGACTTGGAGGGATGATACCAAGTAGGTGGCCAATAAAAAAAATGCATGCCCGAATAGTATAAAAGCATAGCTACTCTCGTCTCTCGATAATGCTAGCTCTTTGGATGGCATTTACTCTTTCATTTTTTTTACAAAAAATAAAGTCTAAAAAGAAATGATTGCCTGTTCGTTCTCACATGTCAGTGGTCTTCGTTTATACATGTGCCGGTGTACGGAGTACACAATACGTGGCCACAGACCGGCAACCCAACCAACGCGACCACTGTAGCACGGAGCACATGGCACCTATTTTTGTTTTCTCCATCGAAATATCAAGTGTGTGTCCAGCTCTCCATCCCTGTTTGACTAACCCCTCGAATTGGTACCTTGCTGTCTAATAAAAGAAAACAAAAATGGCTCGTAGGTCATCACGCTTGACCAAAGGCCCCCAATAATCCCGCTAACACCGGCTCGTGCCATATGAACAGGCGTGAGCTGTGATTCCCCCTCCTCGGTCAATTACTCAATTGCAAAACAAGCTGTCGAATCAATTATATACACTACTGCACATCAATTAACCCAATGCAACCACAAGTCGTTGCGCAATGAAACCGTCTCTCAATCATAAGCAAACCGATCATGCATGCATGTAAGATCAACAAGCAGGGTACATACAGGGATGTTGGTACGACGATCGACCTGTACATGTCGAAGAACTTGTCGCCTTGCCAATTGCCTGGAGTGCCTCACACTCCACTTCACCGTGCATATAAGTAGAGTAAAATGCACGGGCGGTACATCAACTTGGCAGCAGGTGTCATCTAGGTCCCTCTACTCCCAAAATACACATCTAGATACATAAACTTGGCAGCTGGTATCATCTAGGTCCTAACGGGTGTTGCACAGATCCGCATTTTTTTTGAGGACCATATAGAGGCCACGTAGGCATGCGGGTCTGTGCGACACCCGTTAGGACCTAGATGGCACCAGCTGCCAAGTTTATGTATCTAGATGTGCATTTTGGGAGTAGAGGGACCTAGATGACACCTGCTGCCAAGTTGATGTACCGCCCTTGCATTTTATCATATAAGTATATGGCAATGGCATGACGGCTGCTGTCGCTTGCAGATCCCCACGCCTGCATGCTGCCGGGGTGCCATATATCGCAGAGCCAGCAACGACGCCGGCCTAGCTAGAAACAAGAGTAACATAGCCGCACTGCTCGGGCTCGTGCCGGTCCGCTAGCTGCCTGCGTTTGTCGTGTACGTCCTCTGGGTGTGTCGTCTGTGACCTGCGCCGGCGACGGGGTTTGGTGAGGTTGTGGTCTGGTAGGTGGCGGGGGACGGGACGGGACGGGACGGCCGGACAGGCCGGGGGCAGCGGGAGCCGGGAGGCGCGCTCGCGAGAGAGAATATTTTACCGTTAGGGCGCAGCGCAGCCTGATAGCGAGGAGATGTGCGCATGTGTTGAGCCCATTCCCTGGAGGATCAGAATTCAGAAGGTGTCGCGGTCGATCGATGAGCAGCGGCAGCAGTCAGCAGGGCTTCAAATAATCAAATGCTTTGGTCCCCTCGGATCCATGGATCTCTCTCTCTAGGCTGGCCAGAAATCTGACAACAGTTCACGACTTCTATAGCCTTAGGTCTTGTTTAGATCTCAAATTTGGGAGGCAAATTTGGGAGTATGATGTCACGTCGTAATCATTGCGTCACTGTAGCATTTCGTTTGTATGTGCGAAAAGTTGTTCAAAAATTGATTAACTATGCTCAAAATGTTCGTCTCGCAGAGTACAACAAAACTGTGCAATTAGTTTTTGATTTCATTTATATTTAATATTCCATGTATGCTATGACATTTTGATGTGATGGGAATCTTCTTTTTGCATAGTGTATTTTGGGGTGCAAACTTGGGAACTAGGGCCTTGTTTAGATGTTAGAATTGGGAGGGTGAATTTGGGAGTATGATGTCATTTCGTAATCATAGCACCACTGTAGCATTTCGTTTGTATTTGTGAAAAATTGTCCAAAAATTGATTAATTAGGCTCAAAATGTTCGTCTCGCAGAGCAGAACAAAACTGTATAATTAGTTTTTGATTTCATCTACATTTAGTACTCCATGCATGTTATGACATTTTGATGTGATGGAGATTTCATAGTAAATTTGGGAGTGGAATTTAGGATCTAAACAAGGCCCTAGTAGTAAGTGTACTCTGTATTTATGTGCGAGGGAGGGAGTGGAGACAACGGGCAATGGCGACGTGCTGGATGGACATCAGCAGTGTTGTCAGATCGTTTCAGGTGGTCACTGAACGATAGAGGGAGATGATGATGGGCCGCTAAAGACAAGGTGGCTATTTATTACTACAGTATGCAAGAAGTAGCAGAGGCATTTAGTTAGTGGAAATGGTGACAAAATGGCCGTTCTGACTGTAAAAGATACTGTGAGAGTCAGGATGGCAACGGGGCGGGGCGGGGCGGGGTCGGGGGCATGATCCCGGTCCCCGCCCCGATCCCCGAATCTCTTCCTCCGCCCCGTCCCCGAAACAGATTTCGGGGGAGAAATCGTCCCCGTCCCCGTCCCCGGCGCGTCCCCGAACCCCGACGGAGCCCCACGGGGCGCACTGCTCGCTAATAAGCTATGCCCAAAATCGCTCGAGGAGAAATCAGAATCCAACTTGCTCTAAAAAATCAGAATCCAAATCTATAAACTACGAGACGAAATGCATATATCATATCGTAATCACAGAACTGATCAACACTTGAAATGGCCGAGTACATCTCAACGTCTCTTTTCACTGTCAAATCGAACAGAGCAGGCAAATCAAGACTGAGCAACCTAACCACGTACGAGAAACACCAGAAGAAAAGGATAAGCTAATCGAATCCTATGGTCTACTGCTTGCTGTAGATCTGAAGTTCGATGGTGGCTTGGGCTGGGCAGGAAACGAAGCAGACGATGTCGTCGAAGTGGACGGAGGCTGCCGGCATCGCTGCAGCGGTGACTTGATGACGACGTCGTCGATTCACCGTTGCTTCTCAGGGTCTCATTCTCAGCTCACGCTTCTCCTCTTTGGAGTTGGGAGTGGCGCCTGCTTGTGGGAGTTGTGGGATTTAGGGTTCCTGGAGGAGAGGAGAGAGAGTATATATTGGTAATCGAACGGGCCTTTGACTATTGGGCCAAAAATCATCAATGGGCTGAGCATTCTTTCGGGGAACCACGAAGCTCCGCGGGGCAAATTGGATCCCCGCCCCCGCCCCGTTTTCTTCTCGGGGCCCCGCCCCGGTAGCCCCGCGGGGCAAATGTTAGCCCCATCCCCGCTCCGTTCGGGGCGGATCCCCGCGGAGCTCCGTCCCCAGCGGGGAAATTGCCATCCTGATGTGAGAGTGGCTCTTGTGTGCCGGCCAACCGGCCGGGTGGGCCTCGACGTCGTCGTCGCCCCGGCGCCGGCCATCTCGCGCTCACACGGCTCACCTGCGCCAATCCAAGTGCCAAACCGACCAGGTGCGCGTGGCGCCCACGAACCCGTCTGGGATCGATCGGTAGCCCGATGGTGTGCACTCGAAGCGAAAATCATGCGCCCTATCTACCGGTCCGCACACACAAGTGACACAACCACCGGATCAAGCATGGCCATGCATGCACGCTGTTGACGTAAAACCTGCAGTTCACGCCAAGCACACAGCAAGCCGAATCAGCTGGCTTCACACGTGGCTCGAGCTTTCGAATCCGGAAACGTGTCAGTCAATTTTCCCTGAAACTGACAAAGGAAGAAAAAATGTTTAGATATAAAACCTGGAACATGCAGGATGATACCGGACAGTTCCATCTCTACGGCCTGCAAGGCCAATCTTGATCGGCATATAGCTATGAACAAGCTATCTGTCAGCAAAAAAGGCATTCACAGCATATTCGGCACGACGCGTAAGAAAGCATGCTGCCGACCGCATGACGTCATCATGATGAAAGATCGGTATTTAATTAGATGATCGTTACAATATTTAAATACGACCGATTAACGGGCATAAAGCATGATAAAGGTGAAAGCACGATCGTAAATCTCTAATAAACAAGAATGCATAGGTTTAAAAGCACTAGTCTACCGCATGTCTAGGTACCCTCGAACCCGTCAAGCGTAAAATCAAACAAGTTAATCCACCGCATGATACAACTTGTTTAAAATCACACCACCAACCAAGAATAGATCAATCCACCGCATGATATACTCTAAACGTGGAAGGCTAGAAGCATTCATTATTTAAAACAAAGTTACGAACATATTTTCACTCATTGAGGGACTGCCGAATACGGCTAGATAGCCGATTCGGGTTCCATGAAGAAGGAACAAGCTTCGTCGATGTTAATAGACCTATCAGATCGATTTCGAGCTCTAATCCACCGGATGATTAGTTCTAAAATGACCCAAAAGCCTGCATCTACCGCATGATACCCGGCTCTGTCAAGATCCACACAAAATCAACGAGTTTGAACCCGCAACACGTGGCAATCTAGATTGGTTTGAATTCGGCTATGTAAGGTAACATGGTCATGTCTTGCGATGAATCAAAACCGAACCTAACCAATCTAGACTGGGCAAAAAGAGTGTTATATGAATTAAACATAAAGTAAAACCCAAATAACACAAGGTAACTTAATGAATCTATTAGATCTTTGCCAAAATCTAATAGAGCCGATAACTTGCTTCAAGCTAAACCTTAGCCTACCGCATGACTCATGATTTAACAAAGAAGCCTTCTCATACCAAGCTTAAATCCACCGCATGATACTAAGCATGATACAAGGTTGTCGATACTTACGGAGGTCGACGGATCGATGGTTCCTCTCGAAGATTTCGACGACACGACTAAAGGACTCGAAAAGGTGGCGCAAGGCCGGTTTGTTGTATGATTGTTCGATCCCTATTACAATCACCATGGGTTCATATTTATACCCTGGTTTTGACACGATTCCTACTCGATTACGATTACAAAACGTTTGTTTCCAAAGAAATACGTCTAAAATGCCGTATTCATCTTGTATTCTTCATCAGATCGGCATCTTCCTTACTTGATCCACGTCATCACGCGTTCCCGAATGCTTTCCATAGAGCAGCTCCTTGCCGAATCGGCGACGGACTCCCGACCGCAGAATGCCTTTGCCGAACGCCCTTGAAGACAAGCTTTCCTTTCCGAACGATATCTTTTACCAATCCCGGCCCACATGTCAGTCTCTTTCTGGTGCCAAATTTTGGTGTTAACACATGCCCCTTCAATTTCGGGATAAAAGATAATTTATCTCGGAATTGACTAGAAATCCGCAACTGGATTGAATCTTTTTAGCATCCACCCTCTCTGCTCGAATCTTCGGAACTTCGGCCAAATCCAAACCCTAGCATCATCAGCTCTTTCAAGCTTCAATCCTCAAATGGCGGACCAAGATCAAGTTCTCCGGGTAATTTTCACTCCTCTTCAAGCACATTCGGCATCATTTTTTGAATCACATCTTAAATTTTCCTTTCGCTTTTTTCTGTTCTTGGTAGGCTCTTGCGGCCGAACTTTTGATTCCCACCGAGGAGAAAGCACCCACTTATTTTCTTGGGCCCGTAGGAGATTCAGACCCCTCTGAGCTGATTGCTGCCGAATCTCAGCGAATTCCTTTTAAAGCTTCATTGACAAAGCCTCATGAATGGCAAGATGCCTTCAAGAACTGGCCTTTGCCCCCAATTGCTGGCTGGAGAAACTGGTACAAGAGGGTTTTTGATGATAAAAGCCCTCAAACCAAGAACTGGGACAAACTCTGCATTTCACATTGTTTAGAGCTATCTTTAGCCGAAACACCCAAGAATGAGAGTCTCCTCATTGCGGCTTGTCACTTTTGGTCTAATGGCGCAAATGCTTTCTTCTTCGGTCATAGACCGATGTCTCCCACCTTGGCCGATGCTTACATGATGACCGGCCTGAATATCACAGAATCTGTGCGCCCATACAAGTACAAGGGCTCCTCCAAGCAAACAGGAGTAAAGACAGGAGTTGGATATAAGAAATATATCCAGAATTATATGTCTGACGGCCCTCTGTCTGATGTTGAATACAGGGCCTTCCTGAACATGTGGTTATGTAGATTCATTTTTTGTGGCAAAGCCAATGAACCAACTCTGAATCACATTGTGATGGCCGAAGATTTGGCTGCTGGCACACTCATTCCACTTGGAAAATTTCTGCTGGGAAGTGTCTATCACATGCTCCATCAGACCACTCGTTTGATGCATGCCAATAAGAAAATCCCTTGCGTCAATGGTCCTTGGTGGTTCATTCAAATGTGGCTGCAACTGTACATGCACCAGATTGTTTCAGTTGATATCAACAGCCTGTCTTTCCCTTCAGTCAACTACAAGGAAGGAGAAGCTCAAAGCACCAAAGGCTGTCAAACTTATGGAGAAGCTGCTTCTACTGTGTCTGTCAACAAGAACATTGGTGAATTGTTTGAACTCTTCTTCAGGGGCTTTGCTCATCCTCTTTGGCTTCCATATTCAGACAATGATAATCTTACTCTCCCTTGTGAGTTTAGCTTTGATACTGGATGCACAGATGCACAATCCACGGCTATTTTCAATTCTTTCATTCGGCCCTGTATTCTGCCAGCCGAATTTTGTGGAGGAAGGCTGGTTCAGAGTACCTTTGAGTACTATTAGCCAAATATGATGGCTAGGCAATTAGGCTGTGGCCAAGTACCACCAAGATTATTTCTCCATGAATTCCTTAAGCCTAGGGAGGTTGTCACAGACTCCACTGAGACAAGAAGGATTTTTGACTACAGATGCTGCACATCCATCTATAGACCTGAACCTTTTGTGCCAATAACATCTGTTCATCCTTCTTTCACTGTCTGGTGGCAAGAATTTCATGATCACATCTTCAACATGCCAATCCATCCCTTCTGCCTTGAGTTGATGCCTGACTACCAGCCAAATTCAGAGGTAATGTTGTTCAAATCATCATTTGGCCCTGATAACAATTCTTCTTTTATTATAACTCTGTTATTTTGCAGGACATAGCACCTGCCCCTTTTGCCAGGACAATCCAGTATAATATTGCTGGTCCAATATCTGCTTTGGGGTATCAATCTCCTACCTTGGCCCAGCTGATGTCTAGACAAGCCATTCTCGACCCAATCATTACCAAGCCATCTTCTGCCAAGAGAAAAACTTCTTCTCTGCCTGCTTCTTCAGCTCCCAAGAAGAAAAGAACAACCAACAGAAGAATCATTCAGGTTATAACTCTTTTCCTTTAAATATAATGCTTCTTTATCATGCTCATCTCTGCTTTTATGATTTTAGGCTCGGACACAGCAAACAGTGGCCATTACAGATTCTGCCGATGCTCCATCAACTGGTAAAAATTTTGATATCTCATTTACTCTTTTGTAACATGGTCATGTCTTGCGATGAATCAAAACCGAACCTAACCAATCTAGACTGGGCAAAAAGGGTGTTATATGAATTTAAACATAAAGTAAAACCCAAATAACACAAGGTAACTTAATGAATCTATTAGATCTTTGCCAAAATCTAATAGAGCCGATAACTTGCTTCAAGCTAAACCTTAGCCTACCGCATGACTCATGATTTAACAAAGAAGCCTTCTCATACCAAGCTTAAATCCACCGCATGATACTAAGCATGATACAAGGTTGTCGATACTTACGGAGGTCGACGGATCGATGGTTCCTCTCGAAGATTTCGACGACACGACTAAAGGACTCGAAAAGGTGGCGCAAGGCCGGTTTGTTGTATGATTGTTCGATCCCTATTACAATCACCATGGGTTCATATTTATACCCTGGTTTTGACACGATTCCTACTCGATTACGATTACAAAACGTTTGTTTCCAAAGAAATACGTCTAAAATGCCGTATTCATCTTGTATTCTTCATCAGATCGGCATCTTCCTTACTTGATCCACGTCATCACGCGTTCCCGAATGCTTTCCATAGAGCAGCTCCTTGCCGAATCGGCGACGGACTCCCGACCGCAGAATGCCTTTGCCGAACGCCCTTGAAGACAAGCTTTCCTTTCCGAACGATATCTTTTACCAATCCCGGCCCACATGTCAGTCTCTTTCTGGTGCCAAATTTTGGTGTTAACACATGCCCCTTCAATTTCGGGATAAAAGATAATTTATCTCGGAATTGACTAGAAATCCGCAACTGGATTGAATCTTTTTAGCATCCACCCTCTCTGCTCGAATCTTCGGAACTTCGGCCAAATCCAAACCCTAGCATCATCAGCTCTTTCAAGCTTTCAATCTTCAAATGGCGCACCAAGATCAAGCCCTTCAGGTAATTCTTTAATCTTCCTCAAGCACATTCGGCACCATTCTTTTGAATCGCATCCTAAATTTTCCTTTTTCGCCCTTTTCTGTTCTTGGTAGGCTCTAGCAGCTGAACTTTTGATTCCCACAGAGGAGAAAGCACCCACTTATTTTCTTGGGCCCGTAGGAGATTCAGACCCCTCTGAGCTGATTGCTGCCGAATCTCAGCGAATTCCTTTTAAAGCTTCATTGACAAAGCCTCATGAATGGCAAGATGCCTTCAAGAACTGGCCTTTGCCCCCAATTGCTGGCTGGAGAAACTGGTACAAGAGGGTTTTTGATGATAAAAGCCCTCAAACCAAGAACTGGGACAAACTCTGCATTTCACATTGTTTAGAGCTATCTTTAGCCGAAACACCCAAGAATGAGAGTCTCCTCATTGCGGCTTGTCACTTTTGGTGCAATCCTGACGTGATAATTTTGTCAAGTTTATGATGTAATCTGTGTGCGCTAAGGGCAATACACTCTAGTATTGGCCATTTTCCTTTTGTTGGAATTTTTTCTCTGAAGGCGGCTTCTTTCCGAATGCCGGCTATTTGACATTTGATCCCTCATCAACGATCAATTTCAATACTAGGATAATATTTCTTCAAATATCTTCCATTTATAGCAGCAGTGAATTCTTCTCC
>OAMR01000790.1:419445-432905 GCA_900205405.1 Echinochloa crus-galli
GCGATTGGGGGCAGAGGCCAGTTCTTGAAAGATTTTTCATAGATTGTTTGGCCATGGCTCTCTTTTGCTCTAAATCTGACTGAACAGATTGGTTCCTCAGAGCCTGCTTCACTGCAGCAAAGTGATTGTCCAGCTTGGAAACTGGATCCAAAGAAGCTCTGATGTCAGCAGGAAGGTCTTGATCAACAGATTCGAGTACATCCCTCAGGAGATCAGCGTCCTTGACTTGGTCTTGAATATCTCTGTGCAGCAAGGAGAGAATGTCCTTCAATTTTGCCTGAATTTTCTCTGATGGAGCTTGACTGGATGATGTTTCTTCTCCGATATTTGAAGAAATATTATCCTAGCATTGAGATTGATCGTTGATTAAGACACAAATTGCTAGAAATAATGGAAATAGCCGGCATTCGGGAAGAAGCCGCCTTCAGAGCAAAAAATTTCCAACAGAGAAAAATGGCCAATACTAGATTGTATTGCCCTTAGTGCTAACAATGTACATCATCAATTCAGTGAAGATATCACAGAGGAATCACAAAAGATAAACTTTATTGCCGAAATTCAATAATCCCTGGTACAAACTACTGAGACAGCTTGTTCAAGACAGACTGGGGACGAACTGAATCGGCAATCAAGGTGTTCAATATCATCGATGCTTCCGCAAAAATCCAAACGTGACGGAAAGAATTTCGATTGTTGCGGAAGCTACTTTTAGTATTCAACCATCCCTAAATACAAACTACTCAAAGAGCCTGTTCAAGATAGACTGGGGATGGATTGAATCGGCGACGGCAGCGCCATGGCCCTCGAGGCGCTCGATGGAGGTGTCGATGTCATCGACGTCTTCCGGGTTGCCGTCGGCGAAACCGGCCGGAAGTATGGAGTAGTCGCGGCCGGTATGCGTCGACATGGCGACGAGGCCCACAGCAGCACCCAGGCGAACGCCATGAAGAGCCACCTCGTCGACTCGGCCTGCTACAGCACCGAGGCGAGCCTCTGGCGTCTCTCCAGGAGCGTTCACCTTGTTCGCTAGCTCCTCCACCAGCGCCTTCAGCCGATTAAGCTCAGCATCACGCTCTGCAAGGTTACAAGATAGAAATAAATCAACATCGACTGAAGATGAGATTGGGATTGAGTAGGTTACGGAACTTACCGTCGATGACTTCGAGCAGTTGCTTACGCTCGTGCTGCCATTCGAGATCCGCGATCCCGGCTTGCTTGGAGACGACCTCCAACTCGTGGTGCGTCTCGTCGCGCTCTTGCTTGAAGCGACGAGCATCACTATCTGAATAGCGAAAGTCATCCGGCTCCAGAGTTCTATTGGACGAACTCGAAGAATCGGATGCCGCAGTAGGGGCCGCGGCTGGAGGCGCAGCAGGAGCTGCGGCTGGAGCAGCATTGGCGGAGATCCATTGGATTACCCTGAGAAAGCGAAGAAATTTGTGAAGAAAGGGAATACAATCCTGAAAAAACAAAAAAGGGATGAGTAAAAGACAATTTTTACCTCCGACGAGCGCCGGCGCGGCTCCCCTCAGCTTCGTCGGCGGCCGAACGCCTCCCGTTGGCCATTAGGGTTTTCTTGGAAGTTACTGTGCTTTGGGGAGAGAAGAGCTCGAGACCGGCAGAGGCTAGGAAGGTGAAAGACTTGATGAGGAGATAGCGGCACTCGATATGTATGATTGAATTTGTCAAAGAGCACATCATTTACAGATTTGGAATTCCTCAGACAATTACCACAGATCAAGGGACTCAATTTACATCTTCAGAATTCAGAGACTTTGCTGAAAGTATGGGAATTAAATTACTAAATTCTTCTCCTTATTATGCTCAAGCCAATGGACAGGCAGAAGCTTCCAACAAGATCATGATTAAAATCATACAGAAGAAAATTGATCAAAAGCCAAGAAGGTGGCATTCGGTACTCAATGAAGCATTGTGGGCTTACCGAATGGCTCCTCATAGGGCTACAAAAACGTCTCCTTATGAATTGGTGTATGGACATCATGCCATTTTGCCATGGGAATTACAAACAGAGTCAAGGAGAATACAGTTGCAGAAAGATTTAAGTTCTAAAGATTACAATAACTTGATGATGGACGAATTGGAAGATTTGCATATGATTCGTCTCAAAGCATTGGAAAATATTGAGAAAAATAAGATGCGAGTTGCCAAATATTACAACAAGAAGGTAAAAGTCAGGCAATTTGCAGAAGGAGATTTGGTTTGGAAAGCGATATTGCCGATTGGAACCAAATATGCAGCATTCGGCAAATGGTCTCCAAATTGGGAAGGTCCTTTCAGAGTGGTTAGATGCGTGCCTGGAAATGCATATATTTTGAAAACTTTACTGGGAGAAGAATTCACTGCTGCTATAAACGGAAGATATTTGAAGAAATACTATCCTAGCGTTGAGATTGATCGTTGATTAAGACACAATGGAAATAGCCGGCATTCGGGAAGAAACCGCCTTCAGAACAAAAATTTCCAACAGAGGAAAAATGGCCAATACTAGATTGTATTGCCCTTAGTGCTAACAATATACATCATCAATTCAGTGAAGATATCACAGAGGGATCACAAAAGATAAGCTTATCGCCCCGCCTACAAATCAACCACTCGGGTACCCCCAGGTGGATTGCCGGTCCTAAGGTCCGACAGTTGGCGCGCCTAAGGCGGACAAATTATTTGATTTCCTTGTGAAAGAAGGCCGAATCAAATTACCAGAGGGGCATTCTATGCTTCGGCCTGAAGGAGTGAAAGACAAGAAGTATTGTGGATTTCATGACAGAAATTCTCATTCCATTAATGATCTTGACAGAGCCGGGTATCATGCGGTAGATGCAGGTTTTTGGGTCGTTTTAGAACTAATCATCCGGTGGATTAGAGCTCGAGATCGATCTGATATTGGACCAACAATATTATATTGAATTGTCCTGGCAAAAGGGGCAGGTGCTATGTCCTACAAAATAACAGAGTTATAATAAAAGCAGAATTGTTATTAAAGCCAGATAATGATTGAACAACATTACCTCTGAATTTGGCTGATAGTCAGGCATCAACTCAAGGCAGAAGGGATGAATTGGCATGATGAAGATGTGATCATGAAATTCTTGCCACTAGACAGTGAAAGAAGGATGAGCAGATGTTATTGGCACAAAAGGTTCAGGTCTATAGATGGATATGCAGCATCTGTAGTCAAAAATCCTCTTGTCTCAGTGGAGTCTGTGACAATCTCCCTAGGCTTGAGGAATTCATGGAGAAATAATCTTGGTGGCACTTGGCCACAGCCTAATTGCCTAGCCATCATATTCGGCTAATAGTACTCAAAGGTACTCTGAACCAGCCTTCCTCCACAAAATTCGGCTGGCAGAATACAGGGCCGAATGAAAGAATTAAAAATGGCTATGGATTGTGCATCTGTACATCCAATTTCAAAACTAAACTCACAAGGGAGAGTAAGATTGTCATTGTCAGAATAAGGGAACCAAAGAGGATCAGCAAAGCCTTTGGAGAAAAGCTCAAAGAGTTCACCAATATTCTTATCTACAGATACAGGGGAGGCAGCTTCTCCATAGGTTTGACAGCCTTTAGTGCTTTGGGGTTCCCCTTCCCTATAGTTGACTGAAGGAAAAGACAGGCTGTTGATATCAACTGAAACGATTTGATGCATGTACAGCTGCAGCCACATCTGAACAAACCACCAGGGACCATTAACACAAGAAATTTTCTTATTGGTATGCATCAGGCGAGTGGTTTGATGAAGCATATGGTAAACACTTCCCAGCAAATATTTTCCCAGAGGGATGAGTGTGCCAGCAGCCAGGTCTTCAGCCATCACGATGTGGTTCAGAGTTGGCTCATTAGCTTTGCCACAAAAGATGAATCTGCACAGCCACATATTCAGAAAGGCCCTGTACTCAACATCAGACAAGGGACCATCAGACATGTAATTCTGAATATACTTCTTGTATCCAACTCCTGTCTTTACTCCTGTCTGTTTGGAGGAGCCCTTGTACTTGTATGGATGCACAGCTTCTGTGATATTCAGGCCGGTCATCAGGTAAACATCGGCCAAAGTTGGAGACATTGGACCATGACCAAAGAAGAAGGCATTTACTCCATTGGACCAAAAGTGGCAAGCTGCAATCAAGAGGTTTTCATTTCTGGGAGTTTCGGCTAGAGATAATTCCAGACAATGGGAAATGCAGAGTTTGTCCCAGTTCTTGGTTTGAGGGCTTTTATCATTGAGAATCCTCCTATACCAATTCCTCCAACCAGCAATTGGAGGCAGAGGCCAGTTCTTAAAGGCATCTTGCCATTCATGAGGCTTTGTCAGTGAGGATTTAAAGGGAATTCGCTGAGATTCAACAACAATCAGTTCAAAAGGGTCTGAATCTCCTACGGGCCCAAGAAAATAAGTGGGTGCTTTCGCCTCAGTAGGAATCAAGAGTTCAGCCGCTAGAGCCTACCAAGAACAAAAAGGGCGAAAAAGGAAAATTTAGGATGCGATTCAAAAGAATGATGCCGAATGCACTTGAGGAAGATTAAAGAATTACCTGAAGAGCTTTATCTTGGTGCGCCATTTGAAGATTGAAAGCTTGAAGAAGCTAGCGAGCTAGGGTTTGGATCCAAGCGGAGCTCTGAAGATTTGAGCGGAGAAGGTGGATGCTAAAAAGATTCAATACAGTTGCGGATTTCTAGTCAATTCCGAGATAAAAGTATCTCTTAAAAGATCAGCATTATTAACTTGATCTCGAATGTCTTTCTGCAGAAAGGAGAAGATTTCTTTCAATTTTGCCTGGTTTTCTTCTGACAGAGCTTGACAAGAAGATGTTTCTTCTCCTTGTTCAACAATCAAATCATCCAAGGCAAATGAATAACTGGGTGTTGAAGAAGATTTCTCCTGGAAAGAAAAAATTTCTTGATGAATTAATAATGATTTGTTAGAGAATTGAAAAGATTGGATGACTTTATTTACCTCTATTCTGATTTCTTGAGTGGGAGAAGGAGATCTCTCAGGAACAGTAGAGGGGCCCTGCATATCATGCTGAGAAGGAATTAGGGAACCCCTTGGTGAAGAAGCAGCTTCTAATTGAGGAAGAGGTGAAGTTGGAGTTGGATCATGCTGAGAGGAGGGGCTTTCCAGGACTTGATCCACAGAAATTTGTTCTGCAACTGAAAAGAGTATAAATGCCGATGAAAGGAATGAATGAGATAGTAAGATTTTTTACCAGTTGATGGAACATCGGCAGAATCTGTAGTGGCCACTGTCTGCTGTGTCCGAACCTGAAATCATGAAAAAAGGGATGAGCATGACAAAAGAAGCATTGTATTTAAGGGAAGAGACTATAACCTGAATGAGTTTTCTGTTGGTTGTTCTTTTCTTCTTAGGAGCTGAAGGAGCAGGCAAAGAAGGAGTTTTTCTCTTGGCAAAAGATGGCCTGGTAATAATTGGATCTAGATTGGCCTGTCTGGACATCAACTGAGCCAAGGAAAGGGATTGACACCCTAAAGCAGATATTGGGCCTGCAATCTTGTATTGAATAGCCCTGGCAAGAGGGGCAGGTGCTATGTCCTACAAAAACAACAGAATTATAATAAAAGAAGAAATGTTGTTGAAGCCAGATAATGATTGAACAACATTACCTCTGAATTTGGCTTGAAGTCAGGCATCAACTCAAGACAAAGAGGATGAATTGGCATATTGAAGATATGATCGTGAAATTCTTGCCACCAGACAGTGAAAGAAGGATGAGCAGATGTTATTGGCACAAAAGGTTCAGGTTTATATATGGATGTGCAGCATCTGTAGTCAAAAATCCTTCTTGTCTCAATAGAGTCTGAGACAATCTCCCTAGGCTTGAGGAATTCATGGAGGAACAATCTTGGTGGCACTTGGCCACAGCCTAATTGCCTAGCCATCATATTCGGCTGATAGTACTCAAAGGTACTCTGAACCAACCTTCCTCCACAAAATTCGGCTGGCAGAATACAGGGCCGAATGAAAGAATTAAAAATGGCTGTGGATTGTGCATCTGTACATCCAATTTCAAAACTAAACTCACAAGGGAGAGTAAGATTGTCATTGTCAGAATAAGGGAACCAAAGAGGATCAGCAAAGCCTTTGGAGAAAAGCTCAAAGAGTTCACCAATGTTCTTATCTACAGATACAGTAGAGGCAGCTTCTCCATAGGTTTGACAGCCTTTAGTGCTTTGGGATTCCCCTTCCTTATAGTTGACTGAAGGAAAAGACAGGCTGTTGATATCAACTGAAACAATTTGATGCATATACAGCTGCAGCCACATCTGAACAAACCACCAGGGACCATTAACACAAGAAATTTTCTTATTGGTATGCATCAGGCGAGTGGTTTGATGAAGCATATGGTAAACACTTCCCAGCAAATATTTTCCCAGAGGGATGAGTGTGCCAGCAGCCAGGTCTTCAGCCATCACAATGTGGTTCAGAGTTGGCTCATTAGCTTTGCCACAAAAGATGAATCTGCACAGCCACATATTCAGAAAGGCCCTGTACTCAACATCAGACAAGGGACCATCAGACATGTAATTCTGAATATACTTCTTGTATCCAACTCCTGTCTGTTTGGAGGAGCCCTTGTACTTGTATGGATGCACAGCTTCTGTGATATTCAGGCCGGTCATCAGGTAAACATCGGCCAAAGTTGGAGACATTGGACCATGACCAAAGAAGAAGGCATTTACTCCATTGGACCAAAAGTGGCAAGCTGCAATCAGGAGGTTTTCATTTCTGGGAGTTTCGGCTAGAGATAATTCCAGACAATGGGAAATGCAGAGTTTGTCCCAGTTCTTGGTTTGAGGGCTTTTATCATTGAGAATCCTCCTATACCAATTCCTCCAACCAGCAATTGGAGGCAGAGGCCAGTTCTTAAAGGCATCTTGCCATTCATGAGGCTTTGTCAGTGAGGATTTAAAGGGAATTCGCTGAGATTCAACAACAATCAGTTCAAAAGGGTCTGAATCTCCTACGGGCCCAAGAAAATAAGTGGGTGCTTTCGCCTCAGTAGGAATCAAGAGTTCAGCCGCTAGAGCCTACCAAGAACAAAAAGGGCGAAAAAGGAAAATTTAGGATGCGATTCAAAAGAATGATGCCGAATGCACTTGAGGAAGATTAAAGAATTACCTGAAGAGCTTTATCTTGGTGCGCCATTTGAAGATTGAAAGCTTGAAGAAGCTAGCGAGCTAGGGTTTGGATCCAAGCGGAGCTCTGAAGATTTGAGCGGAGAAGGTGGATGCTAAAAAGATTCAATACAGTTGCGGATTTCTAGTCAATTCCGAGATAAATTATCTTTTATCCCGAAATTGAAGGGGCATGTGTTAACACCAAAATTTGGCACCAGAAAGAGACTGACATGTGGGCCGGGATTAGTAAAAGATATCGTTCGGAAAGGAAAGCTTGTCTTCAAGGGCGTTCGGCAAAGGCATTCTGCGGTCGGGAGTCCGTCGCCGATTCGGCAAGGAGCTGCTCTATGGAAAGCATTCGGGAACGCGTGATGACGTGGATTGAATACAAGGAAAGAGCCGATTGATAAAGAATGCGAGATGAATACGGCACTTCGACGTATTTCTTTGGAAATAAACGTTTTGTAATCGTAGTCGATTAGGAATCGTGTCAAAGTCTGGGTATAAATATAAACCCATGACAATTGTAATAGAGATAAAAAGAATCGAACAATCTTACAACAAACCGGCCTCGCGCCACCTTTTCGAGTCCTTTAGTCGTGTCGTCGAGTTCTTCGAGGGGAATCATCGATCCGTCGACCTCCGTAAGTACCGGCAACCTTGTATCATGTCTAGTATCATGCGGTGGATTTAGATTATGATGCAAGTAGTCTTGTTACCGTGCTTAGTATCATGCGGTGGATTTAAGCGTGGTTCAAGAAGGTTCCTCTGTTAGGTCATAAGCCATGCGGTGGGCTAAGATCTAGTATGGACCAAGTTATCGGCTCTATTAGATTTTGGCAAGGTCTAGTAGATTCATTAAGTTACCCTGTGTTGTCTGGGTTTTACTTTATGTTTAATTCATACAACACTCTTTTTGCCCAATCTAGATCGGTTAGGTTCGGTCTCGACTCGTTGCAAGGCATGATCACGTTCTCTCTACATAGCCGAATCCGAGTCGATCTAGATTGCCACGTGTCGCGGGTTCAAGCCTGTTGATTGTGAATGGATCTTGACAGAGCCGGGTATCATGCGGTAGATGCAGGTTTTTGGGTCGTTTTAGAACTAATCATCCGGTGGATTAGAGCTCGAGATCGATCTGATAGGTCCATCATCGTTGACAGAGCTTGTTCCTTCTTCGCGGAACCCGAATCGGCTGTCTAGCCGTATTCGGCAGTACCTTAACGAGTGAAACGTGTTCGCGAGTTTGCTTTAGACAATGCATGCTTTTAGCCTTTCATGATTAGATTGTATCATGCGGTGGATTGATCTAATTTTGGTTGGTGGCGTGGTTTCAAACAAGTCGTATCATGCGGTGGATTAACTTGTTTGTTATTACGCTTGACGGGTGCTGCTTTCAACACAGCAAGCCGAATCAGCTGGCTTCACACGTGGCTCGAGCAAGCATGCTGCCGACCGCATGACGTCATCATGATGAAAGATCGGTATTTAATTAGATGATCGTTACAATATTCAAATATGACCGATTAACGGGCATAAAGCATGATAAATGTGAAAGCACGATCGTAAATCTCTAATAAACAAGAATGCATAGGTTCGAGCTCTAATCCACCGGATGATTAGTTCTAAAACGACCCAAAAACCTGCATCTACCGCATGATACCCGGCTCTGTCAAGATCCATACAAAATCAACAAGTTTGAACCCGCGACACGTGGCAATCTAGATTGGTTTGAATTCGGCTATGTAAGGTAACATGGTCATGTCTTGCGATGAATCAAAACCGAACCTAACCAATTTAGATTGGGCAAAAAGAGTGTTATATGAATTAAACATAAAGTAAAACCCAAATAACACAAGGTAACTTAATGAATCTATTAGATCTTTGCCACAATCTAATAGAGCCGATAACTTGCTTCAAGCTAAACCTTAGCCTACCGCATGACTCATGATTTAACAAAGAAGCCTTCTTGAACCAAGCTTAAATCCACCGCATGATACTAAGCATGATACAAGGTTGTCGATACTTATGGAGGTCGACGGATCGATGGTTCCTCTCGAAGATTTCGACGACACGACTAAAGGACTCGAAAAGGTGGCGCAAGGCCGGTTTGTTGTATGATTGTTCGATGCTTATTACAATCACCACGGGTTTATATTTATACCCTGGTTTTGATACTATTCCTAGTCGACTACGATTACAAAACGTTTATTTTCAAAGAAATACGTCGAAGCGCCGTATTCATCTCATATTCTTTATCAAATCGGCTTCTTCCTTATATTGAATCCACGTCATCACGCGTTCCCGAATGCTTTCCATAGAGTAGCTCCCTTGCCGATTCGATGATGGACTCCCGACCGCAGAGCATCTTTTACCGAATGCTTCGAAGGAGACCTTCCTGCCGAACAGGATCTTTCTATCAAATATGGCCCACTTGTCAGCCTCTTTCAGGTGCCAATTTTTGGTGTTAACACACGCTTGACGCCGGCCTTCCAGCTCCCGGCCAGTGCGGCTCGGCAGGCCGGCCGGCCAGTGGCCAGGGAACGCCCCAAAGCAAAAGCGCCGTACGATCGACCACACACGCCCAGGAGGGACCGGACCTACTGGCACCCCGGCGCTCGCCGGCCCGGCCGGCACCGCATGCACGGCGCGCCGTACGCCATGATTGGGCTCGTACGTTCTGCTACCGTCGATCACAGCCACAGCCAGCGCTTCGCGATTCCACATACGATGGGCCCAAGCTAAGGCTGCATGCAGCTGGGCCCAGTGCTGCAGATTACTTCACTCCACAGCGGTGAAATGAATTGGGGACGCAGGCCGCGGGGCAGCCACCAACCGCCCGCCCGCCGGTGTCGGTTAATTGTTTGCTTGCTCGCCCGATCCCTCGACGACGAGCCAGCCAGTCTTGCGTCGGGGGGCCATCGGCAGCCGGCAATAATTTCCGCGCCGAACAGCGCCTCCTGACGCGCGCGGCGGCAGATTTGCACGGCCCCGGACTGGATCGCGGAGGAATTCCACCCGTCCTTCCTCTTGGACTCGCTCGCCGATGCGGCCGTGGCTCGTGACGCCGCCACTGTTGTTGTAGGAGCGCCAGGCCGGGACGCAGCAGCGCGGCGGTGCGAGGAAGAATGAGACGAAGGGTGGGTGGGCCGTAGGCGACGGGGCGAGTGTGTGCGAGGCCTAGCGGTAGCCAAGTACCCGCGGCACTGCTCGCGCAGATGGGTGGTCAGGCGATCACTGGTGCCGGTGCATGGGATCGTCACGGCCGGCGTGTGCATGCTACTGCTGCTCGGTTTAATATGATTCCGTGGAGGTGTACTGGGAACCAGACAAGGACGGAGGGTTAGTAACTGCAGTGGAATGAATTTCGTTGTGATGATAATAATGCAGTAACGGGAACTTCATCGATCTCTCACCGTTACAGTGACAGTACAACCTCCGCCGCGGACAATGACTTGAGCTGCATGGGCTCCCCTGTTGCCAAGCGATCATTGGCCATCATTTTCCCGAACCGAAAAACACGACTTCCCGCAACATACAAACTAGCTCACGCCATGCATGTCTCCGGAAGAAAGGAACACAACTGTTTCAAAAAAAAAGAAAGGAACACAGGCTCACGCTCACACGACACGCACAACCGACTCAAGAGCACAAAAGCGGCCTCGCAATTTTATTTTATTTAAAAAAATTCTCCGGTGACAAGGAAAGGGCTGGCCGGCCAGCATGCATGGGTGCGTCACCAACTCGCCACTGACTACCGGTATTATTCTAAGCCGACGGATGCATCATCCCACTCCCACTAACCCCTGAGACCCGAGAATCTAATCCCTGCCCCAATTCGCCCAACCACCACTTGTTTAGTTTATAACCTGTGGTGTGTGCTGTGCCTGTGCGTGCCCTGGACGCACCCACCGCTGCTAATCTCAGCTCCACACCATATATTTTCCTTTTTCCTTCAACACCGCACGGCAGGCACCCCGGATCGGAGCCGCGCTGGCCGTTGCAGCGGCGGGCAAGGAAAGGAGCAGGAGCAGGACCAGGACCAGATGACCCGGGACCGGGAGAACTAAACGTTGCGGGCGAAGGGATGGATTCCTGATCCGGTTCCGTGGCAGCAGCATGCATCCGCGCCCTTTCTTGGGCCGGAGTAGAACCTCCGCCGGAATCCGGGAATTTTCACGGCACGGCGGCGCGGCGTGGAAAGCCGCTTTGTGCCATTCCTTTCGTGGCGTCCGGCGCGCGTGATGGAATGGCGTGGGCGCGCGTGGTATGTGTGTGTGCGCGCGCTGCGGGCGGCAAGGTTTTTGCTTGGGGCGGGGGACACGCACCGGCGGTTGGCGCCGTCGCGCGCGGGCTGCATGCGACCGAGGCATCGGGGCCGTTTGCCCGTTTCCGCGGCCGGCACGGAGGAAACGGCCGAACCCCGGGGGCTTGGGCCGCTAGGGCGCGCGCTAGGCTAGTCTTTTTTGACTGGAAGCGTTCATGCGTCCGTGCCCTCTGGTGGGTTCTGCGTACTGCAGGACCTGGGGGCACTGGGGCAGGGACAGGGGCTCTTCGATGCTGGCATTGCCATATTTGCAACAGTGTGTGGTCAGGTCACTGTCGCTCGGTTTTGCGCTTGATGGTAAGGTACCTGGGGCGGGGCTGGCAGGAACGGGTAGAGAGTGGGATGTGCGTGGTTACATTTAGCAAGGTGAAATCATTGGGCTTGCTTGCTAGATGGGGAGTACGTGGTTGTTTAATACAGAGGGTGTGTTTAGTTCCACCAAACTTCTCAAACTTTTCAAATTTTTCATCACATCGACATCACATCATATCGAAACATCAAATATAGAAAATGACACATGCATTGAGTATTAAATATAGGTAAATAACAAAATTAATTACATAGTTTTGATGTACACGACGAGACGAATCTTTTGAGCCTAGTTAGGTCATGATAGGACAACAATTATCACAAACAAACAAAAAGTGCTACAGTGTGCTACAGTGTCCGATGTGATTTTTCAAGCAACTTTTTCAGGGATCTAAACACACCCAGAGGACGTGTTTCTTTGCTTTCCGGATAAAAAAATTCCAAAGAGAATCTTACATGTATGAAGTATTAAATGAAGTCTATTTGCAAAACCTTTTTAAGGATGAGTCTATTTGCACGTTTAGAGGATCTAAACACACCCAAATGGTTGTGTTCTGGCATGAACTTTTGGGACAAAGTGTGGCAAAGTGATATGTGACATCTGAACGTAGTCAAAAATACTAAATGGTACTCCATGTGTAACTGTTGCCATTTGATGTCCACTCAAAGTCCTTGTAGACATCAAATCAAATCCAATGTGAGTAATCTTAGTGTGTAGCTGTAGAAATGGTAATACCATTTTGGAATTTGAGATATCATGTGAAGTTTACTTTATAGGGGCTCACTTCTTTTTTAGAATATGCTTTGAACGAATTTAATTAAGTAGTATTTTTTGGGGATTCACATGTACCTAGTTTCTAATGATTATCTAAATGTATAAATCAATCACCATGATGCCAAATTCAACAAAATTGCATGTCATTATGTACCTCACATAGACATGAATATAGGAAATCCTAGTGCTAGTGATGCAATCAATATTCAATTATAACGATTCTTGTTGCTACCACCTTATTATAGTGACTCAACAAGAAAATAAATTATATAATTAAATATCCCACACAAAATTCATTATAAATAGAAGGAATACAAATAAAATATTGTGAAAAGATAATTAATGAGACATATATCTACATGAAATGCATCATTTTTTGGGGAATCTATATGTAAACATCAAACACATAACTATAGAAGTTGATAAGTTATTGTTCTAAATAGAGGCAATTACAGGTTGACATACCTATATATTTTTGGTTCGCAAAACTAGTGAAACTCGATGAACAATGTAAAAAAAAATCAAATCATACTACTATAAAATATATTTCTTTTGAAGCTTTTGTCATATGTAGTAGGGGTGGTAAAGGACCCTCAAATTTGTACTAGAAATTTTAAGGGTCGGGCTCAATCAGGACCGAGCCATAATACTACTAGTTTTTTTAGCTAAAATTGACTAGGGCTAAGTTCGATTGTGAAGAAGCATAAGGGCCATCCATTCCCACCCCTACATATGTGTGGTCGACAATTTTGTTTTTTCACAAAATTTATGGATCAAACACTTTAGGAACAAGGAGTGTGAAGAGTGATGTACATTCATATAGTACTAAGTGTGGTTGACAATTTCGACTTTCATAAAAATTATGGTTCAAACACTTTTGGACCAAAAAGT
>OAMR01000790.1:433847-454286 GCA_900205405.1 Echinochloa crus-galli
TAAATATCCCACACAAAATTCATTATAAACAGAAGGAATACAAATAAAATATTGTGAAAAGATAATTAATGAGACATATATCTACATGAAATGCATCATTTTTTGGGGAATCTATATGTAAACATCAAACACATAACTATAGAAGTTGATAAGTTTTTGTTCTAAATAGAGACAATTACAGGTTGACATCCCTATATTTTTGGTTTGCAAAACTAGTGGAACTCGATGAACAATGTAAAAAAAAATCAAATCATACTACTATAAAATATATTTCTTTTGAAGCTTTTGTCATATGTAGTAGGGGTGGTAAAGGACCCTCAAATTTGTACTAGAAATTTTAAGGGTCGGGCTCAATCAGGACCGAGCCATAATACTACTAGTTTTTTTAGCTAAAATTGACTAGGGCTAAGTTCGATTGTGAAGAAGCATAAGGGCCATCCATTCCCACCCCTACATATGTGTGGTCGACAATTTTGTTTTTTCACAAAATTTATGGATCAAACACTTTAGGAACAAGGAGTGTGAAGAGTGATGTACATTCATATAGTACTAAGTGTGGTTGACAATTTCGACTTTCATAAAAATTATGGTTCAAACACTTTTGGACCAAAAAGTCTGGAGAGTGTTTTGCAATACAATAAATATCTTACTAAGGGCCTGTTTGTTTCAGCTTTTGTGGGCTTCTGGCAGCCAGAAGACAGAAAGCTGAAACAAACAGTCCAACTAAAAAGCTGGCTTTCGAAAAGCTAAAAAGCTAGCTTTCAGTGAAATGAGCTGAAAGCTGAGAAGCAGGCCGAGATGAACTTTTTCTGGCTTTTGTTGTGCCGAGACAATTAAAATTTATTACAAAAGCCAATAACAAAAAGTCAGCAGCCAAAAAGCTAAAAGCCAGAAAGCCAGTTTTTCAGCCAAAAGCCCAAAAGCTACATCTCAAACAAACAAGGTCTAAGAGTTGTCTCAGTTGTCACAATTACCTTCCTATATCTTACAAATGTATAATCAATTTGGAAACTTCTACAAGGATGCCACTAATGTAGTTGTAGATATTAAATCATTATCATTAACATCACCACCTTAAAAATATGGATTGATTGTGTGCAATCATGTGAAGTGTATATGGATTGGAGCTCATAACAATCTTGCAAAAATACCAACGTCTAAGTGGCATTTGGATCCTCATAGCGGGCTACTGCCCTAGCAGACATCTAGTGCATATATAGCAAATTAGTAATGTTATCCTTACTTCTTCTGCTATATCATCGTATCATGCATTGCTCAAGTGGGGCCACACAAAAAAATCATCACCAACGTAATTTACACACCTAGATTTGCCATCAGAAGACAGTAACACCAAACATATGGTCATGGTTCTAAGGTTTACCATGTAAATTCATAGAAGCAAACTAATTAGTACATGTGTGTCTTTAATAGCCCAAGGCAATTGTCATCCAAGAAGATGGCTAGGCTACAATATGCGATAAGGTCTTCCATGTTTGTGGCTATCACACTATTGTTTGTGTTGATGTCATCGTGCAACAGCATTGGCTTTCGGTTGCGGTGCGTGTAGTCAATGGCATTTGCAACATCTAGGGCAATCTTACAACTTGTGTCCCAGTCAAAACTTGCCCTGATTTCATCTGTTGCTCTGAGAGATCTGGCCTATTTGTGTCATAGAGAAGATCACAAGAATATGACCCTTTTGTATATACTCAAACAATAACACCACTACATTTCTGCAAGAGAAGAAACTAAGCAAATGCATTATATTCTAGCGATGAACATCACTAAAAATGTGAACCTTTGGAATGATGTCCTCTCCCATCGATGCTTTTATAGCAATTCCTTTATTGTAGTGTCTAAGATTAAAAAATACTCTTTTCCAAATAATGATCTAGCACCAATGATATGAAGACATGGTAGACACCTTATGGTGGCGTCATCAATGAATTGTGCTTGTCATAGGGGTGTCGGACCTTAGGACCGGCAATCCACCTGGGGGTACCCGAGTGGTTGATTTGTAGGCGGGGCGATTGATGAACTAGTGACTTGATGGTACACAGAAGGCACTGATTTAGACAGGTTCGGTCTACCCGGAGGTATAATACCCTACGTCCTGTGTCGGTGGTGGTATTTGTATTGCTGTATTCGGATGATCTCCGATGATTTCCGCCATGATTGGATGCCCCTATCTAGGGATCCTTACCCTCCTTTATATCTCCAGGAGGTAAGGTTACAATCTTAGTATTTTTCATATGGGACTATTTACAATAGGGGGAGTCCTAGTAGTAGTCTACTAGGACTCGGTCTTCTTTGGGCCGGCCGTCGTCGCCCTCCATGATGGGCCCTAGGGTACCCATATCCCACACTATTATCAAGCCATGGCCATTCCGAGGTTGGGGATTGAATTTTATTGGGCAAATTAATCCTCCATCGTCAAAAAGGCATCGTTTCGTGTACGCGAGGTGACGCCGAGCAAGAGCAACAGGTTAGAGCCGTAGCTCGGTTAAGTTGTTCTTCTTCGGCGTGTGTTTATCCCGTTTGATGCTGACTTCGATGCTTGATGCGACGGGAGGAACACCGAGTCGCCGCGCCAGCCCGCGAGGATCCGAGGTCGTCCGCGCGACGAGAGGAAACGTCAAGTCGCCGCGCGCGCCAGCCCCCGAGCATGCGAGGCCGGACGCACGACGAGAGAAAACGCCGGGTCGCCGCACGCGTCAGCCCCCGAGCATGCGAGGTCGGCCGCACGACGAGAGGAAAATGACCAGTCGCCGCGCGCCAGCCCCCGAGCATGCGAGGCCGGACGCACGACGAAGGAAAACGCCGAGTCACCGCGTGCGCCCGCCCCCGAGCATGCGAGGGAGGCCGCACGATGGAAGGAAACGCCGAGTCGCCGCCCGCGCCAGCCCTCGAGCATGCGAGGCCGGCCGGGCGACTGGAGGAGCTCCGAGTCGTCCGGGCAAGAGCAGCAGGTTAGAGCTATAGCTCGGTTAAATTGTTCTTGCCCGGCCTATTTGTAGTCGTTGTACCTGTGAGGGAGAGGGAGAAAAACGGTAGTATTTTGGAGAAATGATAGGAAACTTATTTGTAATAAGTATTTGAATTTGCTTTTAGCATGCTTTTGTTTTGTGTCGATTTTATCAACCCCTATCACTTCACCGCGATCATGACAAGCGCTAGGGACTCGGGCGAAGAACTGGCTGGAGCTCTCATGGAGGCAGCACTCCTACATGCTACGATGCTCTGCATGGAGGCTTAGTCGTAGGCAGGGTCCCGGCCAAGCACTTTCACGCATGTTTAGATATTGGATATAGTGAATCGGACTTGCCGCTTTTGTTTTGTTGCTTGCATGAGCAGTTTGGTTAGGGCAAACATATGATTGCCATGGAGTGAATTAATTAATGCAGGTCGGCGGTTGTCTCATGGACATGAAGAAGAAACTATGCGCATAGCGATTTTATTGAAGCTGCAAAAATAAAATAAATTAAAATAACAAATACTTAGCTTGTTTGGTGGCCGAGCTGAGGATCGGCATGTCATCGTCATTACACTGGAACATGCAGTTGTTGATGGATCTGACCAGTCGAGACTCATGGCCGACTGGTTCCTGATGGAGAGTCCGCGTAGCCGTCGATGATTCGACGTCGCAGATCATCGAGATGGAATCCGCGTTGTAGATGCTGGCGTAGTCGTCTGTTGGAGCAGCCGGCCCTCTGCTGCAGCTGCGGCGGTCGCAGGGCGCTGCTGCCGAGTCCTGCGGCCCGACGCCCAGTGGTTGCCATGTGCATGCATCATCGCGAGAGTCTGTTGTACTCGTGATTAGCTTGAAGCCCACCGTCATGCTCACGTAGACTTGGAGTAGGACTTGAAAGCACGTGCATGGCTTCGTAGAGTAGCTTCGATCTGAACAAGAGACCTGCTCAGACACGCACCATCTGCATGCATGATGCATCTGATGTGCAGGCGCTACCGCATGTTGGCCTCTGTCCGTAGTCAGGACGGCACGGTGGATTCCCTTCGTGCGCCTCCGACTGCGGCCTGCCGCAGGTTACCACCACCGGTGGTGGGCGTCGTCTAGTATGCTGAGTAAAAACTGGGTGGATTGGGCGGGTTCTCAGATCGGATCTGAGATTTTTTCAGGGCGTGCCTCCACGCATGCAGGGAAGACAACGCGAGATTGATCTGCCATTGAGCCAACGGTGTTTTCGAATCGAAACAGCTCACCAATCTACCCCTACCTGGCGCGCCAACTGTCGGACCTTAGAACCGGCAATCCACCTGGGGGTACCCGAGTGGTTGATTTGTAGGCGGGGCGATTGATGAACTAGTGACTTGATGGTACACAGAAGTCACTGATTTAGACAGGTTCGGGCTACCCGGAGGTATAATACCCTACGTCCTGTGTCGGTGGTGGTATTTGTATTGCTGTATTCGGATGATCTCCGATGATTTCCGCCATGATTGGATGCCCCTATCTAGGGATCCTTACCCTCTTTTATATATCCAGGAGGTAAGGTTACAATCTTAGTATTTTCCATATGGGACTATTTACAATAGGGGGAGTCCTAGTAGTAGTCTACTAGGACTCGGTCTTCTTTGGACCGGCCGTCGTCGCCCTCCATGATGGGCCCTAGGGTACCCATATCCCACAAGGGGATAATCTTCTAAGGTTTAGCGTGGGCAGGGAATGGGGGGCCTAAGCCCCTTCTTTTCCGCATGTTGGATCTCTCCCTGGCTCCCTGGCTCAAGGAGGGCGGCATCACATGTGCCATGGAGAAGATTGAGGCATGTTCTCTTCAGCGCCCGGCGGCCACGCGGCTTGAGCTCGCCGACGGCGCGGCCAGCACGTTCTGGCCGACATCTGGTATCGGCGTGGCTTGAGCTCGTCGTCTACGTCTTGAATCTGTTGAAGGTGGTGGCGTCAACGTCGGAGCTGGATCTAGAGGAGGAGGAGGAGGAGGAGGAGAAGCCGTGGCGGCGGCGACTCGGCTTGAGCTCGCCGGTGTGCAGCCGACCTGCGCGGCGCGAGGTTACCGGCCTGCGGGCCGTGGGGTTGCTCGTGGCCGACCGGGCGGGCGGCTACAAGTCGAGGACGACGCTGCGGTTGTCTCCCCGTCGGCTTAGCATCCTTGGCTTGTGCTCATCATGGCTGCCATTGGAGCCCATGTAGGCCATCAATGTGGCTGCTTTGTGGGCGCGTGCGGCTCACAAACGGACTGGCACGCGGCTGGGTGCAGTGGCTGGCCAGCGGCGAGGGGCAGCATGCGGCCAAGCGCAACTCATCGGGCGGGCGAGCAGAACAAACATACAATATAGAAATAGAATATATCCCACACCAAAACCGTTATGATAATATATTAATATGTGAAGAGAAAATATTGTAAAAGATAATTAAAGATACACATATTTATTCCGGAATACACCTTGGAAACCAAAACGCAGAGACTTATTCGGATTTAAAGGAAAACATAATCATGGAAAGATGTAAATATACTATGGTCATGCTAAACTAGTCCAACGGGAGAAGTAAGCACAATTAGAGCTAGTTTGGTTCCACACCTAAGAAAGCTACCTCGCCCAGGCAACAAGCTTAGGTGTCCGATTTTGACGGCCTAGGGTTAGATACGCTACCCAAGCCAGGATCACAACCAAACATATGCTTTTAATCTTTTCGTAAGTGAGAATGGAAGATAAATATTTAATTTTGTTACCCGCGCCAATATTTTATAATGAAATGGTAAATTTTAGGGTCGTTTCTGGCTTGGCCCGGTCCGGTATTTCTGGATAGGGCCTTCTCAGGCCCAGCCTGAAGCCCAGCTCAGCCCGGTGTGAACCTTATCATTTTGTTGATATAGTTTGTCTTATATACATGTTCCTTTATGACCTCTTGAGGATGTTTATATCCACAACAATAAACTCCAAAATAATATCAACAAGTTGATGTTGTAGGCACTATCCACATAGATAAGACCACCTTTTTTTCTTCTACAATGGTGAAAAAAGGAGCATCAGAAAATGTATCTATCATGAGAGTGTCATCTCATAATGTATCATTAAACTTTATTGGTTCTATCTCCTCACATGTAGGATAGAAGGTTGTTTTTACTTGGCACAAGATATTGGGTGTTGAATCAAGTGTGGTAGTATAGCTTATAATAAACTTTCTCCCTATGACTTGTTCTTACTAAACTCTTTGTATTTATGTTGCTAGTATAAGGAAAATAGGCATATGGGACTATTTACAATAGGGGGAGTCCTAGTAGTAGTCTACTAGGACTCGGTCTTCTTTGGACCGGCCGTCGTCGCCCTCCATGATGGGCCCTAGGGTACCCATATCCCACAAGGGGATAATCTTCTAAGGTTTAGCGTGGGCAGGGAATGGGGGGCCTAAGCCCCTTCTTTTCCGCATGTTGGATCTCTCCCTGGCTCCCTGGCTCAAGGAGGGCGGCATCACATGTGCCATGGAGAAGATTGAGGCATGTTCTCTTCAGCGCCCGGCGGCCACGCGGCTTGAGCTCGCCGACGGCGCGGCCAGCACGTTCTGGCCGACATCTGGTATCGGCGTGGCTTGAGCTCGTCGTCTACGTCTTGAATCTGTTGAAGGTGGTGGCGTCAACGTCGGAGCTGGATCTAGAGGAGGAGGAGGAGGAGGAGGAGAAGCCGTGGCGGCGGCGACTCGGCTTGAGCTCGCCGGTGTGCAGCCGACCTGCGCGGCGCGAGGTTACCGGCCTGCGGGCCGTGGGGTTGCTCGTGGCCGACCGGGCGGGCGGCTACAAGTCGAGGACGACGCTGCGGTTGTCTCCCCGTCGGCTTAGCATCCTTGGCTTGTGCTCATCATGGCTGCCATTGGAGCCCATGTAGGCCATCAATGTGGCTGCTTTGTGGGCGCGTGCGGCTCACAAACGGACTGGCACGCGGCTGGGTGCAGTGGCTGGCCAGCGGCGAGGGGCAGCATGCGGCCAAGCGCAACTCATCGGGCGGGCGAGCAGAACAAACATACAATATAGAAATAGAATATATCCCACACCAAAACCGTTATGATAATATATTAATATGTGAAGAGAAAATATTGTAAAAGATAATTAAAGATACACATATTTATTCCAGAATACATCTTGAAAACCAAAACGTGGAGACTTATATGGATTCTAAAGGAAAACATAATCATGGAAATATGTAAATGTGTTATGGTCACGCTAAACTGGTCCGACGGGAGAAGTAAGCACAATTAGGGCTAGTTTGGTTCCAAACCTAAAAAGGTATCTGGCCCAGGCAACAATCTCGGGCGTCCGATTGACGGCCTGGGGTTAGATGCCCTGCCCGAGCCAGGATCACAACCAAACATATGCCCTTAATCTTTTCGTAAGTAAGAATGGATGATAAATATTTAATTTTGTTACCCTGCGACAATATTTTATAATGAAATGGTAAGTTTTAGGCTCGTTTTCTGGCTTGGCCCGGTCCGGTATGTCTGGACAGGGCCTTCTCAGGCCCAGCCTGAAGCCCAGCTCAGCCCGGTGTGAACGCGTGAGGCTGTAATGGGCAACCCATTTCTCACACCATTTGGTTTTGACCGGCTAGAGTTTACACAGATACGCTGCAGACAGCGGAGAGGAAGTGACGGGGAATTCCAATTAGCACTCCTTCGGGCGCACATACCATAATCAACGTCATCAAAACACCCTGTTTCCCCTTGTCCTCCATGTGAGCCCGGTGTTCTGTATTATTCTTCTTCATTTCCTCCACCGCCCACCTCGTCCCCTCCTCCCCTCTCCGACTCCACCCCCCATGAATATGATCGTGAGAAGCTGCTAGCATCATCCCCTGCCTCCACTTCGTCACCTCTCCGCCATTCTATCCCGTCAGCTGTATATAGCCCCGCAGCCCAATTCGACCCGTGTTGGGTGAGGTCAGCGATTTTAGCTCAGCGCGCCGCGGCGTCGCAGCAAGGAGAATACAAGCCAGAGGAGCAGCCTGCGGCGGCGTAGCATGCGGCGGTGAGAGGGAGGGAGGAGGAGCAAGGGAGCCGAGAGAGCGAGAAGCCAGAGGATGATGCAGCTGCCGCAGCATCACAAGCCCAGCAAGCCCTCCGCCCCCTCTACCTGCTCGTCGTGGATCCGGAGGTCCCCGCCGCCGTCGCCGCCGCATAAGAAGCCCGGCGGCGGCGGGAGGAGCCGGTATGTCTGCCGCCTCGTGCCCCTGCTCGTGCTCACCGTCTACAGCGTCGTCACGGTGCTCCGCATCCCCAGCTCCTCCCTCGTCGTCTCCACCGCCGATTCAGGTAACCCCGGAGCTGAGCTCCAGACCCCAAATCCTCCCGCTCTCCCTCCCCGCCGTGGATTGCTGGATTGCTTGCTTTGCTTCCCCCCTCCCCGTCCTTCCCGTTCCCGTGCGCTGAAATGGCGACCCGGTCCTCTGCAGAGCGCGTGGAGCGGCGGGAGGACCTGGAGGCGCTCAAGACCCACCTGCCGTCGAACCAGAACAGCCTCGAGGCCCGCGAGGAGACGCGGTCCGTCACCTCCCTCCCCTGCTCCGCCTTCATCAACGGTGAGTGAGTTCTTCCTCAGTTGGGGAATCAGCTTGCTCGATCTCTACCCAGGCGCTCGCTCGCTCGCTTCTGCTTCAACGGAACCGAATCGAAATCGAAATCGAATTGAATTGCTGTTGCTGCGCGCAGGTGAGGCGGGGTACGGCGAGGAGGGCGTGCTGTGCTGCGACCGGAGCCACTACCGCAGCGACGTGTGCTACCTCCGCGGCGACGTGCGCACGGACCCGTCCACCTCGTCGGTGCTCCTGTACAACGCGCCGCGCGGGAGCGGCCCCGAGAAGGTCCGGCCGTACACGCGCAAGTTCGAGGGCAGCATCATGAGCACCATCGACGAGGTGTCCATCCTGCCCGTGGCCGGCGCGTACAACGCGAGCGCCAGCGCGGGCGACGGCGGCACCCTGCGGCGGCGGTGCGACGTGCGGCACCCGCGCGGCGTCCCCGCGGTGGTGTTCTCCACGGGCGGGTACACGGGGAACGTGTACCACGAGTTCAGCGACGGCCTCATCCCGCTCTTCATCACCGCGCAGCGGTTCGCCGGCGAGGTGGTGTTCGTGGTGCTCGAGTACCACTACTGGTGGCTGGGCCGCTACGGCGCCGTGCTGGAGGGGCTCACCAACTACAAGGTGGTGGACTTCCGCTACGACCGCCGCGTCCACTGCTTCGACGAGATGATCGTCGGCCTCCGCATCCACGGCGAGCTCGTCGTCGACCCCAAGCTCATGCCCAACGGTACGCCCGACCCCCTCAATTCCTCTTTGCAATTCATTCCATCTGCCCCCGCAATTCACATCACATCAGACGGCGATTGCATTGCGTCCTCTAATTCTCTCGCGTTGCCATGTCAATTTGGTAGTTAAATTTCGTTAGGAATTTGGGATCCACCGGCTAAGTAATTACCGGTCAGCTTAGCTTAGCTTGCTGGTGAAGAAGGGGGAGGGCGAAAAGGGAGTCTGAAAATCCGTGCGCCTCGGTCAAGATCCGTGCCGGCTAACACCGGTCGGAGAGGGGAAATCATTTGCCCCTACAACTCGAGGCGTCGTGCTTAGCCACTACTCATCCCCCTCACTCCCCCAATTAGCGCCATGTCCTAATCATTCTTGCCTCTCCTCTGCTCTCGTTCGTCAGTGGACTAGTGGTTGCCGCGGCGGTACTGCCCAGTTCGGCAGTTCGTTAGGGTGGTTAGGAGGGGGAAGCCGCGGTAGATAGATTGCTGCTGACGCATCCGACGCTTCTGTCCTGACCGAACTCTCCTGCACTGTCTTCCTGCAATGGTCACCCACCGGCCATGGCTTCTTCCACCGTCCCATGATCCATCTCCGTTCCTGCCCCTCTCCTATGCTCGCCGGTTGCTTCAGTCATATATGCGAGCGATGGCGACAGCCCCGAAACCCACCACTGTTCCCTCAGCGCGACACGCCGCGCCGCGCCGCACGGGCGCGTCGCGTACTGCACTACGGCGCCGGTCGGGCTGTGCCCCTTGCCGCTCTGCGCCGGGCACGGCGCACGTTTCTGACCCCGCGCGTTCGGCACCCTCTTCTCAAGTCTTAACTAAACGGCATATGCATGGGGCCAGGCCCGCGCACAACAAACAGAGAGGGGCGCGCCGCATCTGCGGCACGGCGAAAAGGGCGAGGAAAAGAGGAAACGGAACGAGATTGAGAGCGAAGCACGGTGTGGGGTGGGTTGTCGCGCGCGCCTCGCGGGGGGAATCTTGCGGCGGCCGATCATGAGCGGCGCGGGATAATGGCGGAGATCATTGCGAAAGTGCGGCTTTCGCAAAAGCGCTGGTGGAGAAAAGCGAGAGGGCGCCGCTCCGCACAAACGAGGGTCCATATCCGTGTCCATGCCGATGCCCGCGACGCCGTGGGATCCGGGCAAACAAACCACCACTTCCGGCGTGCTCCTGCTGCCGCCCCTGCCGTTTTCGTGCGTGGACTCCGGCATCGGCCACTAGCCGCCGATAAGTCCACAAGCCAACGAAAACGGCTGTGCATCGTGCGCCACCACTCGGCTTGTAATTGCATTAATTAACAAGCTCCTGCTAATAGTGCGCTACCAGTAACTTATTAGTAATTGGGATGCGGTGATCGGTTTGCTAGCAAGGGGATGCCGTTTGGAATTTGGAAGCGGCCGCACTAATCCGGTGAAACCGCACGGATTTAGTAACGGATCCACGAAGCAGGTCAGGTCTGCACATCAACCACGGTCGGTTGCACCGTCCAATTTGATCCGGCCGACCCGAGTTAACACAAGGTGTTCGGTGTTCACATCCATTTATGGCCCATTTAAGCCCTTGTTGTACTGGCGCCCGGCGGTAGCAATAAACGGAAGACACGCCGGTGCTGCTACGGCGCCGGATCTCGGAGAATGATGCCGCGCCAGCAGCAGTAAACTAGTGCCCGGCTCCGACACTGTGAACCACGCGCCATTGCAGCGGCACGTTACCTTGCAGGGATGCACAGGCGCGTGGTCAATATAATACTACTGTGGCTAGGCTAGAAGTGTAGCGGCAGCGAGCTGGAGAGAGCGGCATGTGCTGTAGAACTGTTTTGAAATCGACCCGGGCCGGCGTGTAGGGGGGCGAGGCCCGGGCCTGTCTGTCTGTGCAAAAGAATCGTCTCACTCGCTACATGTCGGGGGCCGCCGTACTTCCGCATTGCAGAAAATTACAACTGGCGCTAGGTGCTGGGGCATCCAAATTAGACTTGGGTTTTGCTCTCAGAATACGGCCGGGCAACATGGGGTACATCCGTACATGGCAAGGCATTCGTGGGATTCGCGTGAGATTTTATTTTGGGTACGTAGATTTTAGTTACGGCCACATGCATGTCCAGTTTTAGGGCCCAGTTTGTTTATGCCTGTCCTTTTTATGGTGAAGTAGAGCAAGCTGCACCAAGCATGAGCGCCCTACCCCCTTACAACGATGGCCTCTGTCCTTTTTATCTTCATCACCATCTGGAGCTTGCTGGTTATGACTAGGACTGTTCCCTAATCTCTCGGTTCCTCAGACTTGCTGTCGTGAAGGCACGGTGCGATGCTACAGCATCGTGCGTGTACTACGTACACCAATTAATCCGAAGCATTAGTAATGTCTCGGTACATTGCCGAAATAGCTAGCGAGAATGAATGGCTGGCAATGTGGCTCCCTGTCATGTCTTCCCAACTGCAATGGTTCTAAGTAGTCGTGATCAAGTTTGTGTTTGTGTCTGAACTGATGGTTCTTCGAGAATCCTGAACCATGAGCGGGGGGAGGCGACACCATGTAGCAAGACAGCACCAATGCAAACTTTGTCCGCTCCCAGCATTGTCTGTAGCTGTGGAAGAATCTGTAGGAGATTAGATATGTCGAGACGAAATGCGGGTCCTCCAGGAATAAAGTATAAGCCTTCCATAAGGTGATAAGAGGATATGTGTATGTGTGGGGAGTTCGACTAGGACATGTAAGGACCTCGGCGCCTGCCCGGTTTAGCCGTAGCATGATCTAGTCGTGCCAGTGGATTTGCTGCTGCCTGTTGCTGAGTGGATTTGGCAGCAGCAGGTTGGTGCCACCTTACTGTCAGGCTAGCGAGCGCCGAAGAGATCTTTACTCTTGACATGCCCCTGTGATGGCGCGATGCGGGCGAGCGTGGGCGGCCAGGGAGGGTGACCAAACCTTTCCTGAAAATACAGCAAATATATACAGAGACAGAGACGCGGTTAGTTAACAAAGCCGGCCAGCTCACAACGGCTGGATGGTGTGAGCCGGGCCGTCATCCTTCCTCACCTTCTCCATCTCCACGGGGATGGGTGACGCACGGAGTGCTTTGGCTGACGCTACAATGCCTCACGTAGTCACGCAGGCGTGATCGGCGTTTTGTTTAGGATCACTCTGGTAGTGGGGCGACAGTTAGTAGTACTGGAGTACGTGTACGTGTCACCTGTTACGTAACCGGTGCGTGGTGCCGGATAAAAAACGTGTCTAGAAGTATAGAACATGCCGTTCTTTTTCTGGCTGTACAAGTACAACAGCGAGCAGATGAAAGTGATCTGACGTTAGCATATCGTGATCAGCTGAGTTTGTAATGAATGCACTTGCCTGATCACGTTTAGTAAGTGAAGTGAGTTAAGTGTTTATCTCGGCTCTAAAGAAACAGAATGCAGAAGTACCGGAAACACCGTGCGTCCTTGTGCAGCTAAAGTAAATGGAAATGGAGCTGTTGAATTGACAAAGTGATCCGTGTGGCTCCACATCGACCTAATGCTTAGATCTCTTTAGCAATGAAAGAGGCTGGGAACTTGTGATTGCTACAGAAAGGCCACCAAACTACCGAAAAACGCTCTGCAAAGCAAAAAAAGTGCTCTCCCCAAAAGGGTAAAAGAGGACGAGGAGAGAGGTGAGCGGCTGATAAGAGTAATAATGGTCTCAGTTACGGTCAGTGTGTCGGTGGGTTCGAGTCGGCAGCCAGTTTGGGAGGCGCCGAGCTAACCAATAACACGAGGTAGCTTTTGCAACGTTTATATGCTGTTAGATCCTTTCCCTTGCATCTTAGTACTAGTACTAATTAACCATCATTCATGTCCAGTAAGGCCCCCGCTGATTCACCACGTTGTGCATGGCCAATTAGGATTGTTGCTCCCAAAGATGCACTAGAAATGAGTACTCTTGTAGAGACTTTTGCATTGCTGAACAAGAAATGAGTACGGACGGGGTGAACAGCCTTTTGCCGACTTAGTCTGATCACTGACATAGCTTTGGGGAAAACCAGCGTGGACTTTTGGCAATCGTGCCTGATTATTACTGGAACCTTGGACCATCGATGCTTTGCTGACGGAGTCATTGCCCTGCTTGCGAAATGTCCCCCATGCACTTGTTTATTCGGTATACTCCCTCCGTATCGGTTACAACTTCGGGTCATCTATATTTATCTCATCAGATGGCACCCCCCTTGTTCATGTCCTTGCTCACTCTCCCCCTGTGGGCTATGACCCTGTTGGGACTTGGAAGCCTCCCTCGTCAAATCGTCACGTTCGGACGGGGCCCTCGTTTGGGACTTTTCGAAACCACCGTACCAATCAGCAACAAATCTCTTCTTCCATTGGTTGGTTCCCGGCTCGTTGGTTGGGGGGAATAGTGTCATGTATAGAGGCAGCAGAGCGCGGGGCCACCGGTGTCGATCTGTCCGAGTTGTTGGACGGACGGGTGGATCCAGCCGTCCTCCCAGCCCAGGTACTCTCCACTCCGTGGGCACACACCCACCCGGTTTCCGGAGCCGCGCGTGCGCCAAAGCCAGGCTGGGGGCGCGCCCGTGTCCGCGCCGCAGGCCACGGCGCCCGCACCGTGGCCTCTCGTCGCGCCGGCCGGAGCCTGACGGGGCACGCAAAGGCGGCGGCAGCGCGGAGCGTAGCTGTCCGCTGGTGTCCGCGTCGGTCAATTATGCGAGGCGGGTCAATTGGGGAGGGCAGCACGCACGGCACGGCATGGATGACGCGGGGCTGGGGCCTTGGGGGTGTGGACCACGGGCACGCGCTGCCGGAACGCGGGTTGCTGCTGCTGGCGCTCGCGGATCTGACTTGTGCAGGGTGGCGTCGTGGACCCGTGGCCATGGATGCGCGCGGGAGAGGTGACGGGTTCCGGGCCCCCGATCGGCCGCTGCTGGTGCGGAGTGCCGGAGTCCGGTGGCAATCAGTGCCGATCGGGCGGCTCCTGGCTCCGCTCGTGCCTTTGCTTCTGCTGGTGGGGGTAGTTGTGACTTGTGAGACGGTCCGCGAGGTGACTGGGAGTGTGCGCTGTCAGTGAACGCACGGGAGTAGCATTTCCGGCAGCCCGCCGCGCTGCTTTGCGTTATGCTGAAGCAAACCTGTGAGCCTTTCCGAAAAGTCCATGCAAACCTGTGAGCCTTTCCGAGAAGTCCATGCCCGAGTAGGATGATCGAAGACAATTACCGTCCGCGGCGGCAGCAGCAGTATGATGGTCTGTTCCCGAAACGGCTGTGTGGTGGTGCCTGGTGGATGGGTTCATGTGGTAGATTGCGTCGCCGCTTGCGTCGTTGGGAGAATGGGTGGGAGTTGGCCAGTTGGGACACATCTTGGGAAGGGTGCGCGCGTCCTGTTCCTGTCGTGCGTTTCAGGTCCCCAACGGTTGTGGATCCGAACTGGGGATATGTTTTGGCTGTTTCTGCTCACGCTGATTTGAGAAGGTTGTAAATTTAAGAAACAAAAAAAATAGCCCAAAAAAATAAGAATCAACCTGCATTTTCTTTGAGTTAGTTTGTGCAAATGTATTTTCTGGTGGGATCAATGCAAGCACGGGCTTGATAAGAGTGGATTAACTGCACCCTGGTTCTTCCTTTCAAGCAATGAATTGTGCTGTTAAACTAACGCGACATGCCGATGATACGCAGGCAAGAGCATCAAGGACTTCCAGGCGCTCCTGCACCAGGGCTACAGCCGGACGTCGTCGTCGTCCTCCGCGTCGCCGCCGGTGCCGCTACCCTTGGCGCCGCCGTCCCGCCCCTGCCCGCGGCCCGCCAAGCCCAAGCTGCTCATCTTCATCCGCAAGCAGAACCGCGTGCTGCTCAACCTCCCGCACGTCGTGACGGCCTGCCGCCGGGCCGGGTTCGCGCCGCACGTGATGAACCTGCGGCGCCAGACCCCGCTCCCCGCCATCCACGCCGCGCTGGCCTCGGCCGACGCCATGGTGGCCGTGCACGGCGCCGCCGTCACCCACTTCCTCTTCATGCGCCCGGGGTCCGTGCTCCTCCAGATCGTGCCCGTGGGGCTCGACTGGGCCGCCGACGCCTTCTACGGCAAGCCCGCGCAGCAGCTCGGGCTCGAGTACCTCGAGTACAAGGTGGCGCCCGAGGAGAGCTCCCTGGCCGCGGAGTACGGGCTCAACAGCACCGTGGTGCGGGACCCCTCCGTGATCAGCAGCCGCGGGTGGTGGGAGATGAAGAAGGTGTACATGGACCGGCAGAACGTCACCGTCAACATCAAGCGGTTCGGCGAGCTGCTCAAGGCGGCGCGGACGCACCTCAAGAACGCCACGGCGTGCGCCAAGGGCTCCGGCTCCGGCGCCGGCGGCGCCGCGGCACTGAGGTAGAAGACTGCTAATTGGGCTCCGTTAGGTGTTAATTACTTAGTCACACTTGTCAATTTCTTTTGTTTATTTTTCTTTTTTTTTTGGTTGGGAGGAGAGGGGAGGAGGGAGAAAGAAAAAGGAGATGAGATCCTGTAAATATGATTGGGTTGGTTCTTGGTTGAGAGAGATTGGTAGGGATCAATCGCCTCCGTGCACAGTGCATTCGTTGAGTTCGTCGTGGTGGTGTTAGAGAAGAGAAATAATTTATGGTAGTAGGGGCGGGCTCTCCTGAAACAGCTTCTTGTTCACAGTAGTTCATAGGAGTTTCAGCTTCTTTTCTATTCCTTTTTCTTTTGTTCCTTTGCCCTTTTTATTTTCTTCTCATTCTTTGGGTGTCCAGATGATGTATAAGGAACTACATTCTGTAACAAAGAGCAATAGAAATCCAGAGCCGATCTCTTTTACAGATTGTTGATTGCCATCTCACTTTCAGCATGAAGACACGGAATCAGAAAACGCCAGCACGAAACTTGTGGATCCTTTTGATGCAAAAAGAGAAAGGTAGAGGTCCACATGGCCTATAACTCTAGTTTGTCCACTTGTGTCTTTCACCGCCGTGAACACTCACGAGCAGCACGTGGCGCCCGCGGGGCTACCGCTGCTGCTAGCAGGAGCGCTGCCATCCGGGCATTTACGTCTGCTCCGGCGCTCCCCCACCTCTGCCTCTCGACTCTCTCCCTGCGTAGCTGTCCCTCCGAGTGCACGCGTGGCAGCCATGCCGTCGACGGTAAAGGCATGGCGCTGGCCCCACGTGCTCCCGGTGCCTCGAGATTCACGACGACAGGTCAAGCCGCGAGTGGAGGGGAGGATCGAGAGGCCGGACCTGCCTGTACTGGATGCTGGGTGTCGGTGGCGAGCGCCGTGCAGTTTGGGCTGGGTCGTGGACCCTACAGACGATGGACAAAGTCGGTCATGGCTGTGTTTAGTTCTACTAAAAACTCAAAAATTCTCTCTTTAAACTTCACTATCCACCTATCACATTAAATATCTCTCTTCATGCATGGAACACTAAACGTGTGTAAATAAAAAACTAAGTACGTAGTTTTGATGTACACGACGAGACGAATCTTTTGAAAATAGTTAGGTAATGTTTACCACAAACAAACAAAAAATGCTACAGTATCCGATATGACATTTTCACCAAACTTTCTCAACCACTTTTTGGAACTAAACACACGCCATATCATCTGTAGTTTTGTACCCGTGAGGCAGATGATGATCCTCGTCAGTTCGTCAGGACAGCAGAGGATGTCCATTTGTGGAATTTGCCGCTGTTAGTGTTAGATCTACTCTGGAAAATCAGCAGACGATGATCCTCGTCAGTTCTTGTGGACCTGTTCACAGACCAGGGCCATGGCCTTGCCATACTTGAGACGGCAATAACACCGGGGAGTCGTTCGACTCCACTGGCACCATCACATTGCAACCTTAAACTATCATGTGCTGCCACAGCAGTTCACAGGCACGACCTCATGCCTGCGCTTTATTTGGCACGCACTTATTTTACACGGATCTTTGCTCATGATCACAAACCCCAACAGACGACATCCGTCTCAGATCATCAGGGCATGGTCCAGATGATGGTTCCAGCCTCTGAGAACGACCCTGGGACTGGACCCAGGCGGAGCCTCGAACGAGATGTCAATGGCCGTCTTCTCCGCCGGCGTCAGCGAGAAGTAGTTGTCTGAGTAGTGGACGGGGAGGATCCTTGTGTCGTTGTATTTCTCCTTTGCCGTGGACGATTCAGAGGTGTGCACCGAGAAATGGAGGAAGAATGCGACGCCTGAATCTGTCCCGTTCACCTCAAGTGTCCTTAGGTTGTCACTTGATCCTGTGATGCCGAGGCCGCTGCGTATTCTCCTCCACAGGCCACCACTCCCATTTCCCTCCGGAGTGATTTCTTTCCCAGTGCTGTGGGAACCACTTACGTCACTTAGATCAATTGTTGATACTGAGCGTGCGCTTTCTGCTACTGACTTCTTCGACTTGTTTTCCACGGTCATTCTTACTTTGTGCCTCCTGCCTGAGACTGAAACCTCCGAATAAATTTTTAGTGGTATGTTTTTCTGCTGGTACTCCTCCAACAACTTGTAGTCTTTCCCAGGAAGATGTAACCAGTAGAAGTTTCTGGAGAGTATTCCATTGTCTGACGGCCTGAAAAGTTTGAGTAGCAGAAAATACACAGGTTTGGCATCCTTCATCTTCGGGTACTTCATCTCCATGATCTGCTTCACTTTCTTTGGTGGTACAACTATTTTCTCAGTAACTTTGTAATAGGGGGATGTACCATCCAGATCCCATACTGAAATCTCGACAGCCACATCTGCGAGTTGATCAGATGTAGTGTTTACCACCTACAGAGATAATTTCATGGATTAATTTCTCCGAAGTTCTGAACTGGAGAAAACTTTGTGAATAGTAGAATATACCTCTATAAAGTAGCTGGCCAAATTCAGTTGGACATGAATAGGTTCAGCAGCACAGCGACAACCATAAAACCCAGCAGTTTGGTCTTGGAGATGATCATAGAACTGCCCTCTTAGTCCAGTCCATGGATTCTGTGTCTTCCAAATCAGAACACCTGTAAACTTTGTCCACATAAAGGAAGTCCATCCTTCCAGTAGCGCTCTGTACTGAACGTAATTGACCAATTGTGCCTGAAAGTTACAAGCACCATTAGAGACAAAACTAAAAATGCTCCTAGGGATGAAAAGGTTGTAGTACTAAACTACCTTTTCACAGAAATCATCCAGATCTTTTGGGTGTCCATAAAGTTCAATCTGATCGTGGACCTTTCCTGGTTTTGAGTAGGGAATGAACTTGTGATAGTCCCATATTGGATTTGGCACTTCTTCAATGTACCCATCGATTCTTTTCTTGAAAATTGGAATACTCCATCCTTCCGGAGGCATTGTGGCCCTAATTGTCGCAGCAACCGGAACCCCCACAGACCCAACTTCAGGGTTGAACCCATATTTGTAGAAACTGTCCTTGAAAAAGCTCTCTGGATACTGAATCTCATATGGGCCATCAGTGAAGTCGCCTTTCCCATTGGCAAAACCATCCCACATTGATCCTCGGACATACACGCGAGTACCATCAAGGTATTTACTAGGGTCAATTGATTCTTCTGATGAATATTTTCCTTGACTGTTTGATACTTGGTTACTTTCAAACATAGGATGTAGCTTCAAATCATCCTTCAGTGCTCTGTTGATGTCAACTGGTGGGACTTGCTCGTTACCACCAACCCATAAAGCTAGACTAGCATGATTCCTGAGTAATTTGACAGTATCTCTAGCACATAGAAGAAAGAGATCATGGTCCAAAGGGCCATTAGGGTTTGAGACGGGAATTCCTCGGCCATCAACATCTCCAGTTATCCAAAATTCCTGCCAAACCTGTACAAACATAATGTAAGCAATCTTGCAGACATGGTAGCAAACTAGGGTCAATCAATAATTCAGCTAGATGATGTCCACCCAGCACTAAACTCATAAGGTTTAGCTACCTAGTCCTTTACAGGGAAAGAAAATCCCAGGAACCAGCTGGTCACCAACATTTTACAGAATCCTAGGTAAGTCACAATTGGTTGACATTATTATTTGAAAAGTTTTTTTTTTGCTTTTTCATCACTACCCATATTCATAATTTGGATATTAAAACATGACAACCAGTAGACAGGGTGATAAACTCAAGCTTACCATCAGACCATAGACATCACAAAAATGATAAAAATCAGGCCTCTCTGCTAACCCGCCACCCCAACAGCGAAGCATATTGAAGTTCATGTCAGCATGGAACTTGATGTCAGTCATATATCGCTTCTTTGTTAATCGAAGAAGACCATCTGACAATATCCAGTTCCCTCCTCGGATAAAAATAGGTTCACCATTTACCTTGAAGATCCTGGAGATGATCAATATTTGCATCAGCAGGTTTTCAAAAGGTCAAATATTCAATAGACATATTTAGGGTATTCCATTAAGAAGTAGTTACCTCCCACCAGTAGAATCATCAATTGTACTCTCGATCTTGCGGAATCCAAAATAATGGCTCCAGGAATCAGACTCTCCGAATCCTTTGACATCCACACTAATCTCGACATTGTATAGGGATTGCTTTCCCATGCCATTTGGCCACCACAGGTTTGGCTTATAGAAGAATTGCTACAAATGTTCATATTCCATATATAACAAAGTCAACCAGTTTGAATATTTGAGCCTTTGAAAAGGTTCTGAATAACTAAAAAATGTTTATTTAGTAAAGTGAACCAACTTGCATATTTGAACCTTTTTTAAAAGGGGGTCCTAGATCCTAATAGAATGTACCATCACTGAAGAATATTTGAAGGCAAAATTATTTTTACACCTATGTCCATTTGCCTTCTTACAGAAGAGAGTTGTGCAACCATGATTTAAGTATGAATATTTTAGGATTAAAAGGTAGGACGTGAGGAGGGGGGAAGTTTCTTAGTTAACATAACAACACAATAATATGGAAAATCTGATGCCATAGTACTGTAAATGTGCATCGCTGATGGGCAACAAGGATAAATGATATAGCTGCATTTGTAGTTTCTGATGTTTTTACTGTGGATCAGGCGGTAGCAATAGGCTTATGTGCAATTAAATCATTTTTGGAAACATAAAATTCATCAACTGGCTGCATATATGATGAATATAAGAAAAAGAGCTATGTAATGCTTCAGTACATGAGTAGTTTGAAAAATAAGAAAACTAACTTACAGGAGGAATGGTGTAATCTAGATCTGAGT
>OAMR01000790.1:469065-491613 GCA_900205405.1 Echinochloa crus-galli
TGGTTTCTCTACAAAGAAGTAGCACTAACCAAAGATAACTTAGTTAAAAGAAACTGGAATGGTAATGAAAGATGTTGTTTTTGCAACAATAGTGAGACAATACAACATCTTTTCTTTGATTATGTCCTCGCTAAGTTTATTTGGAGAATGGTAGAGGTTACCTTTGGTTTTAAGCCTCCTGTAAGTATAACACATAGTTCACCAATTGGTTGGCTGGTGTGTCATCACACAACAAAAAGATAATTCTTGTAGGTGCAAGCGCCATGTGTTGGGTCATATGGTTAAGCCGAAACAATGATGTTGTTTTTGACAAAACACCTATTTGTTCTTATATGCAGGTTATTTACAGGGGCACACATTGGACAAGGATGTGGTCTTTGTTCGAAAAAGAGGAGGACCACATTTTTTTGAAAAGCGCATGCCGACTCCTGGAAACTATGACAATGGAGATCTTCGCCAGCCATGGGTGGAGGTTTAGCAATAGGTTAAATCTTTGAAGATCGTTTGCTTAAGCTTCGCCTTTATTTGGTTGTCAAGTGTTTTCTGTGTGGGCGACGGAGTCTACCCCAAGTAAAAGTTTTTGTAATAAATAACGGCCACATTCATTTTTGGATGAAGAGGCCGGACCTGTTTCATTTGCTAGATGAAATAAACTTCCCTTTATCTAAAAAGACAAAACTAAATGAACTCATGTCAACCATTTTCTAAATAAAACTCATGTCAATCATTCAACATTTATGATAGATAACCAAGCTGTTACGGTAGTGAAATCAAAAGGATCCTTTTCAATCTTAAATGAAATATCATGAAAGCATTGTTTTACTAAGACAAAATAAATAGTTTTCTTAGTTACTCCTTTCATCCTAAAATAGTTTCACTTATCATTACTAGTAAGTTTTATATTCCGTTGTGCTTTGATCTCGCTAAAACCTGCAATAATATAATTTTTTCCGCCGCAAATGTGGATTTAAAAATGTTTAAATTCATCATCGGTGTCTAAAAATTGATACGCACTACTAGGCTTCAAGTTAAAGTCTGAAACCTGAGTTCTCCAGCCACGGACATCATGGCGTATTGCCATTCGACGAGTCAAGCCTAAGCTGACTAGCACCATCTTGACTCGATGATTGGTGATGAAAAATTGATAACGGCAGGTGGATGATTGGTAGATGAAGTTACCCCACAACACATTTGCCATTTCCCAGGCATCTAGTAGATCCGTAAAATACCGCTCCAATAATCCCATGTGCATCTTTCAAAAAAAAACATGTGCAACGAAGCAACTGACACAACGTTAACAATTCTATAATCACTACTACTATCGTCCTGACTACTCCGTACAATAATAAACAAACAGAACCCCCACGCCAAAGAGCAAAGAGCTCGTCGGCTCGCCCAGCCCGCTCCCCCCTTCCACGCCAGCGGCGGTGGCCTCCCCTCCCCTCCCCTCCACTCCCACCACCACCAACCACTCCACCCACTGGACTCCCCCCTCGCTGGAGTAACGCACACTCCACTCCCCCCCGGCCAAGCTGCTGCTGCTCCTCTTCGCGGTCGCCTCCGCCGCCGCCGTCTTCCTCCTCCGCGGCGCGGCGCCCGACGCCGCCGCGCTGCTCTGCCTCGACCGCTCCCGCTCCTCCTCCGCGGCGCCCGCCAAGCTCCCCTACCCGGAGGTCGCCTGGTCCAAGGTCCCGCCGCTCGCGATCGCGGCGGGGGCGCCCTTCGCGTCCTTCCGCGCCGAGCGCTGGATCGTCGTCGCCGTCTCCTCGCTGCCCACCGCCGCGCTCGCCGCGCTCGCGCGCGTCAAGGGCTGGCAGCTCCTCGCCGTCGGCGACTCCCGCACGCCCGCCGGCTGGGAGCTCAAGGGCGCCATCTTCCTCTCCCTCGACCTGCAGGCGCAGCTCGGCTACCGCTCCGTCGACTTCCTGCCCTACGGCTCCCACGTCCGCAAGACGGCGGGCTACCTCTTCGCCATCCAGCGCGGGGCCAAGGTGATCTTCGACGCCGACGACCGCGCCGAGGTGACGGGGAACGATCTGGGTAAGCATTTCGATGTGGATTTGGGATCTGGGGTCACCAACCACCCCGTGCTGCTCCAGTACAGCCACGCGGATCCCAATCGCACCGTGGTGAACCCCTACGTGCACTTTGGCCAGCGCTCAGTCTGGCCGCGGGGCCTGCCGCTCGACAAGGTTGGAGAGGTTGCTCATGAGGTGTTCTACACTGAGGTGTTCAGTGGCCGGCAGTTCATTCAGCAGGGTCTATCAGATGGATTGCCGGATGTGGATGCTGTGTTCTACTTCACTCGGAAGCCACCAACTTCAGCATTCGATCTGAGGTTCGACTCGGAGGCCCCAAAGGTCGCGCTACCACAGGGCATGATGGCACCAGTCAACTCCTTCAACACATTGTTCCAGTCACCAGCTTTCTGGGGACTCATGATGCCGGTATCTGTGAGCTCAATGGCGGCAGATGTGATCCGTGGGTACTGGGCACAACGGATCTTGTGGGAGATTGGTGGATATGTGGCTTTCTATCCACCTACTATTTACAGGAAGGATCATATTCAGGCATACCCATTCGCAGAGGAGAAAGATCTTCACGTGAATGTGGGTCGGTTGATCAAGTTCCTGAATGAGTGGAGGTCAAACAAGAGGACACTCTTTGAGAAGATTCTTGATTTGAGCTATGCCATGGCTGAGGAAGGCTTCTGGACAGAACAGGATGTGAGATTGACAGCTGCTTGGCTTCAGGACCTGCTTGCTGTGGGGTATCGGCAGCCTCGGCTTATGTCATTGGAGATTGACAGGCAGCGGGCGAGCATTGGAGAGGGTGACATGAAGGAGTTTGTGCCCAAGAAGCTGCCATCTGTGCATCTTGGGGTCGATGAGATTGGCACAGTTAACTATGAGATTGGAAATCTTATTAAGTGGAGAAAGAATTTCGGAAATGTTGTGATGATCATGCATGTTAGTGGACCTGTGGATCGCACGGCACTTGAGTGGAGGCTGCTTTATGGAAGGATTTTCAAGACGGTCATCATTCTTGCTGAGCAGAGCAATGCAGAACTTGCTGTTGAACGCTGCGCACTGTCACATGCTTATAAGTGAGTGTTTACTATCCCCAATAATTCTTCTCTTACTTCTTTGCAGCTCTTCTTTAAACATGATCTACACTTGATAGAAGATTAAACTGCATACAGTAGATGTTAATAGAGATATCAGAGCAGTTTAGTTTCTTAACCAATTTATCAGAAATAGGCTCCTGTTAATTACTTAGGGTGTCACCTTTTGTGAACTTCAACAAACAAGTTTCGAGAGTTGAACCTACATGGTATCATTATAAGTATATGCGTGTACACATTCAGAAGTGGAATTCCTCAAATAACCCAATATGAAATTAGTTTTTTTTCTTTGCGAATGCAATATGAAATTAGTTGATGACAATGTTGGGCCAACTGCAGATTACTTTGTACTAAGTACTAACGCTGTCTTATCTTATGTGTGACATTGTGATGCATAGACAATGAAAATCCACTCTCTCTCTTTCAATTGGAGCTATAGATATCCACAGTTCATGGCAAGCTCCTCCACATACATTGTGATATTTTATTAACTACTTTTAATAAAATATCTGGGTTTAATGAGTAGGAGACTACCTATGCCAGACTAATTGCAGTAACCCAAGAGTGACTAGTGTAAATTGTGCCATCCATGAGTTCTTTTTACTGCTATTTGAGCAATTGTTTACTTATTTGTGCTTTTGGGGTGAATCTAAACTTTGTTCTTTCCTTGAATCAAATTAACGCTGCAGAATAGAACAATTTGTCTGTAAAACATCAAACTGAGAAAACATTTAGTGTCATAATGTTGTTATATTCCTTCACTTCATTTAGATTTTCGCTTATGGGCTAAACCTACATGGGACAAGACAGGATTTGGGAAGTATACAGTGACATGTTAGGAATCAGTTCTATGTTCTTTGCAGTCTGTTTTCTGGATATTAATACTCCCATATTTGCTTATACTCAAACTCCTTTTACATTCCATCAGGTATTTGCCCAAGGTTTTCGAAAGATATAGTGGTGCTGATGGATTCCTCTTCCTTCAAGACCACATGATTCTGAATTACTGGAACCTGCTACAAGCCGACAAGGAAAAACTTTGGATTACGAATAAGGTCTGTATACTGTGTCTTTGTTGTTCCCCCCACCTTTCTTTGATTGATCAATGCTCATGATACTATAGGATTCATGTTATGCTTTCTGATGCTGCAGATTGCACATTCATGGGTTACTGTTCCATTGGAGAGCAATAAAGAGGAATGGTTTGTAAAGCAAGGCGCACTGGTGAAGCAAGTCATTGGAAATTCCCCAGTTCATTTCCAGACAAACTATAAGGAAAACATGGGCGAAGACAAGATTGCATTCTGTGGTAGTGAACTATTCTATGTGCCCCGGCGGTTTGTTGAGGACTTTGGTGATCTTGTGGGACTTGTCGGCAATTTGGATTTGCATCACAAGATAGCAGTGCCAATGTTCTTCTTGGCGATGGACTCACCTCAAAATTTTGACTCTGAAGCTCTGGCTGGAACAGTGTTCAAGAACCAGTTGCCATCCAATGCGACGTTCTCGTCTATTTATACAACTCAAGCACCCGCTGTTTTCCCTGTGAAAGTTATGAATGAGATTGATTTCATCAAGGTGATTCGGCTTATGTCCATAGGAGACCCACTTCTGATGGAGTTGGTATAAAGATACAATCTGTAGTTGAAGTGCAAGCTTATCCTTGAGGCCACGAGGACAGATTAGACCAGCATAGTTTTGTGTTTTGTGGGGGTTTCTCCAACTGTTGTAATTCATTTATTCTGTTCATTCTGTAGCTCTTCATTTCTCTGCTGTTGTATATTGGTGTATCATTAGTGACGAGGTTACTGAGGATCAGCTTGGTCCAGCTGTCCTGCTGAAAGAAAGCCAGAAAGGACAGCTTGTCAGCCACGAATTCACGGAGAAGAAGAGCTTGAAGTCTTCAACCTGGCCAGCTGCTATTTTTGCAAGATTTTTGGGGTTGCCAATAGTAAAGGCCCACACTTGAGCAATTTGTTGTACCATTCAAATTTGACAAATGAAACTGATACGAACTTTTAAAGGGGAGCATCTTGTGTTCATTACAGATAACATGATATAATGGAAGTTGGTTTGCAAGTTGGAAGAGAAGTTTCTGAGAATTTGCTTGCTGCTTTTCCCCTTTTTTTGCCTCATGTACAGCGGTAGTGCTGTCTGCCTGTCTGGTACTCTGGTTTCCATTTCTGTAGCACTGTAGGGTTGGTTGTCCCTCAGCAAACCAGTGTTTAGTTATAGTATTTTTTAAAAAATATATATATAAGGTATTTTGTTGGGTCTGAATTTCCTGTGACATGCTAAATTGCTATCATCTGATCTGCTCACGGGCTTCTGTATTAAGATGCCCTGTGCCCCCTTGTGGATTCTCTTGTTTCGAACCAGCAGCAGAGACCAAAGAGCTCAAGAACAGGTCGCGCGACTGGAGAGGAAAAAAAAATATGGTCATGTGTTGGGCCAACTTGTGGTGATTTGGAATTTTCTTGAAATCTGTGGCCCAACATTGATGTCTTCCTTTCTTGAAGGAACGAAAACGAATTTACTCCACAAGGCACGCTGTAGACTTACGCTGAGCAAAAATTGCCGAACAAATAACAAATTCCCGAAGCATGTAGAATTGTAGATATGGGAAGTGAATAAATTAGGTTTTTGAGATCACATACCTCTTAGTTGATTTTGGGGAATAATTTTGTAAAATCAACTTAGAATGACTTTACTGAATCAACGAGCACACTCATCAGCGGTTGCTACACACGCAGAGGAGGAAACAAGGGGAACGCTGTGGTGAGGTGTCACTACTACCACACATTGCATTGCGTCATAGAATCGGGGCATGGGGCCATGCTTGCTTCACGAAGTACGGAGTACGTTGGTACTAGAATGGTGTCATGGTGATACTTCCGGCACTCCGGCATCTACCAAAAGCACTGGATAACATGATTGGGAAAAAAAATAAGCTAGTCCAACAGGTGACCTGTGTACCGTGTGCTGTGTTGACTGCTTCCCAAGTGAGCAAGTGTACATTAGCACCATTGCACCTGCACCAATGACTGAAAAACGCGTGAGAGGAAGATGAACTGCCACTGCCAGGAACCCTCCTGTTCCTGAACTACTGACCTTCAGGAAGCTGCTCGCAGGCTTCTTCAGGATAAGGCACCCTCCTGTTCCCTGTCCGGCTGTTCTGAACACAATCCAGCCCGTACCCTCACGATCTTCCGGGATATCCCCGTGTTGGATGGTGCCCCGCAGCGATCCGGCAGCAAAATCCCCGGGCCGCATCGTCTCTCACTCGACGACGTTTTTACTGGCGCTCATCAGGCTCAGTTTGGCTCTGCTCGAAATCGATCCCACTCCCATACGCCACTGTCTCCTCGCGCAGGTCAGCTGTCCCGTCCTGCCGGGGAACAAGCCCGGCCGGGCCGTCGCCGGAGGGCGGAGGGGGGGCTCGCCGCCGTGCGCCCGCGGCCACGTCACCACGTGTCGCCGCGCACCGACATGTGGAGTCAAAGGGACGTCGACCCAGATCTGGGTGCACCCACATCGCTGTCTGTCACGTAAGTAACATGTGCCAACGTGCACTGTTGCAGGTTTTGGCGTTTTCGATCTCCACTCTCGGCCGGGGACCACGGCCAGGGCCACCGGCCACGTCGGCGAGGGACGGCATCCTAGGACGGGGACTGGAGGCGGCCACGCCGCCGGACGGCCAGCGGGTAGGGATGCAAGTGGGTCCTTAATGGATTTTTTAGTCAGCCATCCTAACTCATTTTACCTTTCAAATTAATTATAAGGGATGCATTTTAGTTCATTTTTTTAAGTTTTGGGTCGACCCAATGACCCAAAAAGATAAATACTTGCATCCCTACCAGCGCGCTTCATCATTTGGTAGATCTTCTAGGGTGGACTTGTGCTAGAATTTAATAACTTACTACTACTACTACTACTTTATACATATGTGTATAACGCTAGCTCATAATGATTCCAGTATAGTGTGTAATATCGTTTTCATCGGGCATCTGTGCTGGCTTGCGTTGCGATGTACGGAGTACCGCCGGGTTCTCCCGAACACAAAACGCATACATCAAAAGTTACTATAGGCGGCTGTGCAAGAGGACGTGTTAGGAGACTATGGTTTACGAACAATGATCTCGTATTACTGACAACTACATTAACTCTCTTCTAAATTTCTATTCGCCACTGAAACAATCCGTGGTTAGAGGAAAAAAATTGATGATACATACATCTAATGGTAAAACAAGTATCACACTTTATGTATAATTTCTTTTTCTATGTTTATGCTAAACTTTTCAATTAGATAAATGATCAAATATTGCAAGAAATAATAATTTGAAATGAAGGAATTATATTGCGAACAATTCTTGAAACCTGCACGAAGCCTCTCGATGAACAGGAACCGTCAGGAGAGATCTTATAGTCACCCAACAGCAAAGCAATGGCGTGTCAACGTCATCGTCTAAATGCTTTCGCTTTGGACCGTGTGGCCCTGGCCTTAAGCCACACACGCCCACACACAGCCCTGGTCTTTCTCAAGCTGGCTACGGTTCAAGGCACGTTTTTCTCCCATTCTTTTAAGCCCAGGCATATGGTGAGTCGTTTCATCATTACTTTCAGCAAACTTACTGATATTAAAAACTTCTGCATTTCCACTACGTGATTTTCTCCATATATATTGAAAGCTATCTTAATAAGCTAGAGGTTTATTGATGTCGCAAAGAAAAGGATATGATACACGATGCATTGGAAAATATTGAGTAGTCTGAAGAATCCACGGCATCGCATCCCGATTTCTGATCGGAAGACGACCACGCAACAACCCTTAAAACAAATTAAATTCTAGCGCCATTATTTTAAGGACAATTCTCTCTCGAATTATCGAACCTCACTTATATCACATGCCAATCATTATGTGCGGAATGAAATCATTGCTCTTTGATTCCAATTTTGTTGCTACCTAGCCCTCAAAAGGAATTAGCAGTACTTTAATAGTATTGGCGGCCTCTCTTATGAATCTACAGTACGTGCACATCACGAGCTCGACTACGACTTTCCAACGCCACATCAAGGAACCCTTATATTGCGAAAGCAAGGGGGAAAAAAGCAGAGAGAGAATTTGAGTTAGCCAATCAGACAAAGTTTGAACTCATCGTACACTTTCGTATAACAAACTCATCAAATAATTCATTCAACCTCAATATTCTGGGACTGGATTCCCAATATAATCTTGCTGTGTATTACCCCACGTATACTTCCTGCTGCCTGCTGGCCACAACTGAGGAAAAATCCACTTGAGATCGAAGAGCTATATGGCAGGGCTAACCCAATTGGTTGCCAAAAAACAAATGATCTTTGCCTATAATCAGTAATTTATTGGAGCAAGCATTTATATGTGGGTTTCATTAGTTTTAATTAATTAATCACCATTAACTGTGCTTCTCAAATGTCATATACTCCGTTCTGAAAAAACTGACATTTAGCACAAGATTTCGGTCAAACATTGGGAATATAAATTATTAATAACTTTTAAATTGTTGAGTTTACAAATATGAAAACTATATGAATAGATTTGTCTTAAAAAATACTTTCATAAAAGTATACATACATCACTCTTTAATAAATATTTTTATAATAACAACAGGTCAAACTTGTGCTTTGGAGATCGTGCCGCTGTCCTAAACGTCGGTTTTTTCAGAACGGAGGGAGTACGCTACGGTAATCTATCAGATAGATAGTCATAAAGTCTATACGCTTTTATGTATGTTTATGTACCAACTCTTCAATTCAAGGATGACCTGAGATTTCAAGAGGAAAAGACAGCCGCTTTTATTTTGAAAAAAACAATGGCATATCAAATGAGGTCTCGTATTGATCGAGATCAAATGATTACACGTTAATGCATGAGATCAAATATGACCATAAGGTGTCTTTATACAGTAAAATGCGATTATATGCTTTGTCCTGAACCTGAAGCCACGCCAAATTATCAGTCGTGCATGCATGGATGGCATATGCATGCATGTACGCGGCTTGCCTGTCACAGATGATGGTACGTACGGTATCGGATGGCATATGCATGCATGTACGCGGCTTGCCTGTCACAGATGATGGTACGTACGGTATCGGATGGCATATGCATGCATGTACGCGGCTTGCCTGTCACAGATGATGGTACGTACGGTATCGGATGGCATATGCATGCATGTACGCGGCTTGCCTGTCACAGATGATGGTACGTACGGTATCCCAACCGGTACTGTCTTTCCGAGGCTAAAGGGTGGGCCAAATAACCGGTGCTAAAGGTATCTATTCTTCAAAAAATATATGCGATGCTGCGGGGATTCGAACTCAGGACCTCTTGTTTCGCGTGTACCCACCTAACCATCTCACCTACGCAACACATGTGATGGAATAGAAGATGCTTTCCTTTTGTAGTAGCATGTGGCACCCCCTTTAGCACCGGGTCATATTTACCAACCGGTGCTAAAAGACCTTTAGCACCACCTTTAGCACCGGTTGGTAACCGGTGCTAAAGGGTCACCCTTTAGCACCGGTTGGTGTTACAACCCGGTGCTAAAGGGTTGGGGCCTTTAGCACCGGTTGGTGTTGCCAACCGGTGCTAAAGGGTTCCCGAGGTCACCCAAACGTTGGACCCGTTGCTAATACACCTTTAGCACCGGGTCCAAAATGTACCGAGGCATTTAAGGGGTGCGGATGTTGAGTTTTCTGGTAGTATGGTAGTGGTATTACATACGCAGCCATGCATGCGTCCACCGAACCCTGTGCAAAGGACGTGGTATGCCAGGACGAGGACGCCGGATAGCAACATGTCACTTGCACAGGTCGGCACTCGGTCCAGCATCCTCACGAGGGCCGGGGTGTCTGAATGTCTGATGACCATATGTTACACCACCACGGCACCACCTCACCTCACTTGGTCTTTGGTCGTCACGTACAGCTCAATCACTTCGTCGTACGTACACGCATCGTACCTCAAGCCTTGCTTCAAGATCCGCTAGCTCCTCGTCTCTAGATTTCTTGACACAAGATTAATTGTGTTGCATCCACACCCGTGTACGTGTGAAGCTCGATCCGCCCCCCAAGTCGATCTATATCATCTCTGCAGCCTGCAGGTTACTGTGCTACAAATAAAATACGGAGTACATGGTAAAATTTGTCTCAGAAATAGACTACAATTTCTGTAGAAGAAAAATAGCTGCAACGACGACCACGTACAGAGCAGGGCAGCAGGCCATGGATCCCTGCATGGAGGATCCGAAGCGAGGTCATGGCTACAGCTCGCGAGTCAAGGAGACATGCAACATGGACGGCGACCCCTCCACATGTTGGCTGTTGCCCCGCCCTACACAGCGCCAGGAGATGGTAATGGGAAACTACGCGAGCCAACAATATTCACTCCAAATTAAATGGGCACCAGAGTTTATGGAGGGGCGTAGATGCACCTACTCTACCCGTAGATGAACGGTTAAATGAGTACTAATCCTGTAGTGCAGGTACTCGGTAAATCTCTACAGTAGAACAGTTAAATTTCCATTGGCATATGATATAGGAATGTACCAATGTCAAAGTCTGTCCAGGAAGAAAAAAAATTATACTGCAATCAAGATACGATTTAATCTCTACATTTTCAACCAATGTCTCCAGCCCCAAGTCTCGATGATCTATCATCATAGAGAAAAAGCAAAAACTAATTACTGATCTAATAAGAAAATAAAACAAATAAAAATCCACGGAAACTCCTATCCACATGCACAGTGAGATCCAGTCAGCCAGTCAGTTAACTGCCTGCTCATTGACCAAGAAAAAAAAACCATTTCCGGAATATTCAGCCCCAAGCCATCCGATCGTGATCCCGAAGCGATCCGACGGCCGCGGAGGCCGCGCCCTCACATGCGATCGCGGCGTCATGGGCACCGTCCCCGCCGGCATCTCCTCTCCTCGGCGCCGCTGCGACGACCCGGTGCTCACCCCTCATAAAGGCGTCAGGCTCGTCACCCCCGAAAAGTTTTTACCTTTATTTCCTCCCCCTCTCGTCTCCATTCGCTATGCTGGCCGCCCTACAGCGCCCCTCCATCACTCCCCCGACGCCATGAGCCTGTAGCGTAGCCGCGGTCGCCAAGCCACACCATGGGCAGGTCCAGAGGCAGCAAACAGGGCGCCGGCGGCGTGAAGTCGTTCCCATCGCCGGCGTCGTCCTCGGCGTCGTCGTCGGAGTTCGAGTTCACGGTCACGCTGTCGCCGGCGTCCAAGCAGCGGTCGGCGGCGCAGCTGTGCCCCGCCGACGAGCTCTTCTACAAGGGACAGCTCCTGCCGCTGCAGCTGTCGCCGCGCATCTCCATGGTGCGCACGCTGCTGCTGTCCTCGGCGTCCACGTCCTCCGCCTCCGCCTCCGACTCCACCTCCACGTCCAACTCCTCCCGCGACTCCAACGGCAGCACCTCCTCCTCCTTCTCCGCCGACTGCGCCGCGCTCCTGCTCCCGGACTCCGCCGCCTCCTCCTCCCGCCCCAGCTCCGCCACCGAGGACGACCGCCACCTGCACCCGCACCCGCTCTCGTCGGCCGCCGCCTCGTTCGCCGGCCTGCCACCGGCCAAGCGCACCGGGAAGCAGTACCTCTCGTCCTTCGCCACCCGCTTCTCATCCGTCTTCCACCGCGGCGGCGCTCCGGCCGCCGCCAAGAAGCAGCCGTCCAAGTCGCTCGCCAAGGAGGTGATCAAGAAGTACGCCAAGAAGGTGAAGCCGCTCTACGAGAAGCTCTCCCAGATCCCCAAGAACCAGAACAACGTCAACGTCAACGTCGGCGCCGGCGCCGGCAACAACCAACCGCAGCAGGGGTTCAAGAAGCCGTTCACCTTCTCCATCCGCAAGAAGCGGGCCGACGACGACCACGCCGTCGCGGCCGCCGCGGCGGCGGACGCCGACGTCGTCGGCGGCAAGTACGCGCACTCCAACTCCTTCTCCGGGAACCTCCGGTTCCCGCGCCAGAAGCGGTGCGCGGCGAGCTGCCCGTCGTCGATGCGGTCGTCGCCGAGCCACTCGGGCCTGCTCACCTTCGGCGGCGCCGGCGGCGCAGGCTTCCCCGACGTGCCGGCCGCCGCGGCCGCGGCCGTGCGGGCGGCATTGGCGTCGGGGCGGTGTCGCTGTCCACGGCGTCGTCGATGGAGGAGCTCCAGAGCGCCATCGAGGGCGCCATCGCGCACTGCAAGAACACGATGGGCGGCGCCGTCTCGGTGTGCCCGCGCAGCAAGGCGGCGGCGGCCGCCGACGAGATCTGCGCGTTCTGAGCGCGCGCTGGGATTCGTGCGGGGAGCTAAGTAATGCCGTTTAATCGTTAGCAGTACTTATCTGTTAATTTTAAGTTCATTCGTCTCCTTTTGGTAAGACTCTATGATAATGGTGGTAAATAAGGGTAGTTCGAAGGGGTAAAATGATAATCGGAGCCTTTGAATCTCTCCTTTTCCTGGGTTTGGAATTTGCATTGGTGCCCTCCAAACTCTACTAGCCCTATAATTGCATCTACCCCACCCAACCAAGTAAAATGTTTAATTTCTATAGTCAACCTTAATGAATACTACTATATAAATTCACCAAAGACCCTCAAACTTGATGCTTTCAATGTAAGCATTCAATTTTTGAAGAGTATATCTCAAAACTTCTTCTGCTATGAAATGGGTGCATCTGAAAGATTATGGATGGGGTTGTGGCCTGCATTTTCCACGTTGGATTTTACCTCCTTACAAACCCCAAAAGCATGCAGTTGGCGTGAGTATATTTCACTCAAGATGTCTTGAAAACAAATGGAGTATTAGAGTTCCCGACTTGATGATGGAGGGTGTTGATGCAAATTTCAGTTCCTAGAGAAGGGTTGCCAAAGCTCCTTATAGTTCATTAGGTTCGAGGTTTTGGACTCTGATGTGGCCGTACGTCCGAGCTAGTGGTGTCCCAATTTTTGTTGTGATTTTGTCCCAAGACAAGTGTTTAATATTAAGCTAATCCTAATATAGTTTGGCTTTTAATCTGTACTTGCATGACTGCTTCAAAAAGTTCCTGTTGTCTGCTCCCGGGCGCTCGATGTATTTGTTTTGTTTGATTCTTATTTGTCGAGCATCTTTTTTCTTACTGTCGTCAGTGATGAAAGAAAGCGCATTTGTTCATTTGCGTGACTTTGGTTTCGGTATCTGCAGCTGATGTAGAAAGTCATTAGACCAATATACATGTTTAATAAATAGAGAGCTAAATAAATCAATCAGTTTTGTTTGTTAATTAATATGTCGGAGCTCATATATATACAACTCCAAAAATTTGCAAGAGCAAGCAAAGCTATTAAAAAAAATGCATCTCTTTTAGGCCGGGCATGTCTGTACATGGATTTTATCGAAGTGCTGTACGTGACATTTTCAATTGCGGAACAGTTGAATTCCGATGCGGGTCAGAGAGAAAATCTGTCACATTCAGAGAGATGCGGCGTTGTGCGATCCCTCCTCGAAAGTGGTTCAACCCCACCGCATGCAAACACGCACAAGGAGTTAAAAGTGGTTGCAACGGCTGGCCTTTGCTCTAGATCTAGCTCACACGAGCATAGATGCTGTACGCCCCCACATGTCCGGCCATCTGCCCTCCGAAAAATGTACATCATCGATCTCCCAGTCAAGTGAAACTCGATCAGTAAGATTAGACACGTCAAACAGAGGCAACAAGGCCAAGTAGGTGGAATCTCTAGGGCTCATTGAACAGCCATAAGTTCCTCACCTACAGTACGTTACTACGTCGCCACCCCTCCCATGATTGCATATATACGGAGTACGTACCTGCAAAGGAGAAACCGAGTCGATGTGATCCACGCGCGACATCAACTGCCAATGCCATATTGCCATGCACGGATCCATGCTCACGGATGGTTGCTATGCTCGCTAGCTTGCATGCACACGCAGGTCGATCATGTGCACAACTGCACATCGATGGATCGACCACATATTGCAATGTGCAATCCAATCCAATCCCCTGTGGCCGCAGCGACTCGACAGCTAGGCGTACATACACACGGCCGTGACGAGACGTTGCACCTGTAGAGAGATTAGCATTAGTGGACCCCGGCCGGTCGTCGCCGAGCCGATCAGCTAGCTAGCAGTGCCCAGCCGTTGAGAGTGCCATGTGGGGGTGTGGTTAACGGGGATTAAACTATGGGGGATTACAGATTACTTACTGGTAAATAAAGAAGGAGCCCGGCCACGTTGCCGAGCGGCGGGCGGAGAGATTCCCGCGGGCGGAGACGGAGGCGCGCGCGCGCGGCTGCCGAGGCGAGCTGAGCCGCCACATGATGCCGTGGTGGCCGTTTCCATGCGGCGGCAGCGTGGAGGACACAGGAACAGGAGGAGTAAACGGAAGGCCCAACCGGCCAACCCAACAGTTAGTTAATGGGACTGTTCGGGTGGGTGCTGACGCTGCAATAGTTTATGGAGGGAGGGATCGAACAGCCCGGCTGAGAACGACGGCTCGGCATTGAATCGAATCACTCCTCGATGGAGATGGAGCAGACGAGCAGTGGGTGATGTGGAAGCAAAGCAACCTCTGTTCTTGCCGGGCGGCCGGGGTAGAAGAAGATGCCGAGATTGAACGAGAGCGAACCAGAACTTTGCCGTCGTCTCCTCTCTGCTGGCAAACGGCAGGTCGCCGGTGTCGGGAGTAGCATCTGGTCACTGCCCCCATGGGCCATGGCCATGCAATGCATCAAGATCCTGCAGCACTTGCAAGTGTTCCCTCCCGAGTGGCCCGTGGGGGCAGTGACCAGATGCTAGTGATCGACTCGCTTCGCTTGGCACTCACTGGCAGCGTGCGTGCAATGCATGCATGCAGGAGCAGGAAGGCGTGCTGGGTGACTTGTCCACCTTTCCATATGGGTGGAACGAAGCGCGGGGTGCAGGCAACCAGCGAGTCAGCAGGGACTGTATCGGCGGCAGTGCATGGATGCCAGCTTCGTAAAGCCAAGCTGCTTTACTTGCGACGCGCGCTGGCCATGCCAATTAGCTTCTTGAAATCAGGTTCTTACTTTGGCGAAAGGTGTAGCGGACCCGTTTCCTACTCGATCCATCTGAACAAAAGTTGAAGTGGGGAAAAAAGGGCGCGCTTTATCTTTGTCTTTGTCTTTTTATTGGGCGCACAAAAATATAGTACTCCCTTGCAAGACAAGCTCGTGGATAACATTGTTGCTTGATCTCGCGTTTGACTAACCTACTGGCTAAAAAGTCGCTGCCCATGGAAGTGATCAATTGCCATTCCACTGGCTGAGCGCAAAAGCTCAGTGCTTACGCAGCATTATTTTCAAGCGTGGCCGAGATCAAGGTAAGTGAGGTGATATGGTGATATGCGATCTCCGTTTCTTGTCTCCTTGTTGTCAGACGACACGTACGCTTCTTCAGAGCCCGATGAACGTTCACGAAACACTGAACCGGCCAGAAACAACTCTGAAAGAAAGCTGGCGAACCTGCCCAGATCTCAGCGTCGTCGCGGCAACTTGTGTTAAAAATTAAAAAAAAACAACACCCTCTGCTTCTGCACGCAGTTCGCACTGGCTCCGTTCTACTGCTGCAACATGGCGCCTGTGTGACAGAACAGTGGCATCGGGAGCTGCCTTTGCCTGCCTGGCGCCTACCGATACCGAGCCCCAGCAGCAGTGCCTCGTCAGCCTGACACGATTATTTACTAACCTCTGGTCGTCCTCCCCATGTAGCTCGCGGCAGCTAGCTCTCACTTGCCACTTGCATTGCTTGGCCTCGAAAGATCGGACCCGTAGTAAACCCTAGCTAATTAATCTTTGCCGCGTCTTTAGAGGAAGGCAGTACGTGCTCATTTGTAGCCTTTGGAATGAAGCGTTTTGTTTTGTCTTTGCCAACCTTTTTATTATCCGGCGCGTCGTTGGCTAGCTGTGTTTAGTTTCCCATCCCATCACTAAAATTCTCAAAATTCTCTCTCCAAACATCACTGTCCACCTATCACATCAAATCTCTCTCTTCGTGCATGGAATACTAAATGTGGGTAAATAAAAAAAATTAATTGCATGGTTTTGATGTACACGACGAGACGAATCTTTTGAGCCTAGTTAGATCATGATAGGACAACGTTTACCACAAACAAACGAAAGGTGCTACGGTACGCTACAGTGTCCGATGTGACATTTTTCCCAAACTTTCTCCTACACTTTTTGGAACTAAACACAGCCGTTACCTAAGGAATGCTGCCAGCCTGCCTGCCTCGCTAAACGAATGGGTTCTAGGCTTTGACGGTGGTGAGCGAGGCTTGGACCGACACCGTTTGGGGCACAAAATCGTTGGGGCGCCCCCGTTGCCCATCGGTGATTCGAACTCGACTTGGTTTTGTTCCGATTCGCGAGAGGAATGGAGTTGCGTGGTTTGGAAGGTGGATGAGAGGAGGGGATGATAACCTCGTAGTGCATTGTTTGTTTGCTCGTGTTTCGGAACTTGCACTGCGGGATGGCGTGCTTTGTTGGATGGGGCACATTATATAGTTTGCACACCGTGTATGGGAGTTTGGGCACGCGTATTCCACTCTCTGATCGAGTTTATACTCCTATATATGTTTTCATGTTATTTTTGCAGGAACAACTTTACAAGTACGTAGCGGCGGGCTGGCGGCATCTCTCTTGGAATCCTTCGTTTTTTTGCTTGTGCGCATGGGCTGCCTAGCTATATGCGCGACCGGAACAACAAACGCCACTTCTATGTTTTGTTTTTGTCTATCGAAATCTCGGAGATAGCATCTAGCAAAAGGCGATGGACGTTTTTATGTTCAAAAAAAAAATGGCGATGGACGTGAGACTGTGACTCTGTGAGAGACTGAGAGTAGCTGTGGGCGCGTGGGATGGAGCAAGCGAGCGAGAGAGCAACGAGCCCACAAGGGGTGGCAGGCCGCGAGCACGTTCGCCGTCGTGGGCGCGGCAGCCTCGCGTAGTCGCGTGCCGCGCGGTTCCTGCTAGCTGTAAACCGCCGGCGCCGGGTCTGTCGTGCTCGTGCCGCGCGCGCGCGAGCGAGCAGGCCGGGCCGGACGAGTGAGGCCGAGCTACGTGGTGTGCCTGGCGTGGAGAGAGCGCTCCCCGTCCCCGGCCGCTGGAAATTAGCCTATCCTACGAAGCACCGGTGACCTCCATCTGTCACTGTGCCGCATGGTCCGTCCAATGATCCAAGGCGACGCCGACCACCATCGTCTAGTACTCCGTACGTACAAATCCTAGCATAGTACGTAGCATCTCCACTCATCAACCCTCCGCGTACATTTTGCTCAAAAAAAAAACCCTCCGCGTACATTCCGCTGGCATGGTCGCACTCGCATCCCAGCTCGAGAGGGAACGTACAGAAAAGGAGGACCCGGGTAACGTGAGCATCAACCAAAATCCGCCTCGGATCCCCCTGGCCTGCGACGCGCCAGCCGGAACCGACTAGGTTCGCCGCCCGCCGGCCTCGGCCGGCGCCGCGCCCCGCACTGCACGCGTCGCGATCCCCTCCTACCCAGCGCGAACGCGGGCGCGCGGCCACCAAGATGCTCGGCATTGCAGAGGCATCCGCAGCCGCATCGCATGTGCCGGCCGGGCCGGGCCGGGCGGGGCGGGGCGGGGCACATGACATATGCATGTGCCCGACTGCCCGGGTGCGGGTGCGGCGAGCTCACGGTCACGAGCGCGCACGCGGCGGGAGGGGGCGGGCGTCCGGAGGGAGGTCTCAGGGTCGGCCCGACGGGACGCACCAGCTGCCGGACGGATGCCGATGGATGTTGCAAATGCAAGGACTGGACTCTGGCTGGACTGGAGACGACGAGAACCATGTGCAATCATTCTGACCTTTCCTGTCCAAGAAAGGCCATTGTGAGGACTGGACGACTCGGATTCGCTTTAGCTTGGACTGCCGTTGTGCATGTGGGTGGGTTCTGTTAATTTGACTGCTCCCCTTTTCTGCAACGGGTCTCAGGGCAACAGCCGCAAACAACTGCCGTCTAGTCTATATATCCGTCAGGCACCCCCGTCTTGTTGCGACGTGGGGGCTACTGGGCTCTCTCCGACTGTCACGTACACATAAAACTTGCTATGAAGTGGCCTGGCATGTGGCTTGATCGGCCGGACGTCTTTCGATTCAGTGAACTAATATCATGACAATGAACTATCCCTTACTTATTTGCAAAAAAAAAAAAACTATCGCTTACTTATGTGGTTTAAGACCTATTGTAAGTCACCATTCGAGTGCTCAGACTCTTGTAACCCCTGCTTAGTACGACAATTGTGTGTGAAAGTTCCATAAATTTAGCATTGCTCTTTAATGAGAACATAAAAAAATTCAGGATAAGGTAAATTTTGCAATTTTGCATGTACCTTTAGGATGGGACGCCATGTCTCTAAAAAGATTCAGATAAGGGGTTTTTTTTTGGATATAAACCCTTAGGCAAGCTTTATTGATCGAAGATAGTTATATTGTTGGATAAAAGCTGGATAATGAAACTAGGAGGATCATCGTCCCAAATACAATTTTCTTTAGTAATCATAGCTTGCCTAGCTAGCTCATGTGCCACTTGATTTGCTTCCCTGCTTAAGTGCTCAATGGAAATAAAAAAAAACCCTCCGCGTACATTCCGCTGGCATGGTCGCACTCGCATCCCAGCTCGAGAGGGAACGTACAGAAAAGGAGGACCCGGGTAACGTGAGCATCAACCAAAATCCGCCTCGGATCCCCCTGGCCTGCGACGCGCCAGCCGGAACCGACTAGGTTCGCCGCCCGCCGGCCTCGGCCGGCGCCGCGCCCCGCACTGCACGCGTCGCGATCCCCTCCTACCCAGCGCGAACGCGGGCGCGCGGCCACCAAGATGCTCGGCATTGCAGAGGCATCCGCAGCCGCATCGCATGTGCCGGCCGGGCCGGGCCGGGCGGGGCGGGGCGGGGCACATGACATATGCATGTGCCCGACTGCCCGGGTGCGGGTGCGGCGAGCTCACGGTCACGAGCGCGCACGCGGCGGGAGGGGGCGGGCGTCCGGAGGGAGGTCTCAGGGTCGGCCCGACGGGACGCACCAGCTGCCGGACGGATGCCGATGGATGTTGCAAATGCAAGGACTGGACTCTGGCTGGACTGGAGACGACGAGAACCATGTGCAATCATTCTGACCTTTCCTGTCCAAGAAAGGCCATTGTGAGGACTGGACGACTCGGATTCGCTTTAGCTTGGACTGCCGTTGTGCATGTGGGTTCTGTTAATTTGACTGCTCCTCTTTTCTGCAACGGGTCTCAGGGCAACAGCCGCAAACAACTGCCGTCTAGTCTATATATCCGTCAGGCACCCCCGTCTTGTTGCGACGTGGGGGCTACTGGGCTCTCTCCGACTGTCACGTACACATAAAACTTGCTATGAAGTGGCCTGGCATGTGGCTTGATCGGCCGGACGTCTTTCGATTCAGTGAACTAATATCATGACAATGAACTATCCCTTACTTATTTGCAAAAAAAAAAAAACTATCGCTTACTTATGTGGTTTAAGACCTATTGTAAGTCACCATTCGAGTGCTCAGACTCTTGTAACCCCTGCTTAGTACGACAATTGTGTGTGAAAGTTCCATAAATTTAGCATTGCTCTTTAATGAGAACATAAAAAGATTCAGGATAAGGTAAATTTTGCAATTTTGCATGTACCTTTAGGATGGGACGCCATGTCTCTAAAAAGATTCAGATAAGGGGTTTTTTTTTGGATATAAACCCTTAGGCAAGCTTTATTGATCGAAGATAGTTATATTGTTGGATAAAAGCTGGATAATGAAACTAGGAGGATCATCGTCCCAAATACAATTTTCTTTAGTAGTCATAGCTTGCCTAGCTAGTTCGTGTGCCACCTGATTTGCTTCCCTGCTTAAGTGCTCAATGGAAATTTCTTGAAAACCACTCCAAACTGTATTGCATTCGTCATATATTGCGGCAGCTGAGTTTGCAGTAAATCCTTCGTTCTCCATGATTTCGACGACTTCGATACAATCCGATTGAACAATTAGTCGGTTACCTCCAATATGTTGGGCCAGCATCAATCCCTCCTTGAGAGCAAAAGTTTCCGCCATTGGTGCGTCCACTAAATAAGGAATAAAAGTATTTGATGCTGCAATCATAGCCCCTGATCCATCCCTGATAATTGCACCTGTACTGCCGCATCCTCTTTCCTCATCATAGGAAGCATCAATATTCAACATCAAGGAACCTTCCACAGGTTTTCTCCAACCTTTTCTTAACTTGGCACTTTTTCCCCGCCATGTTATAATTCTTTGTTAAAGAAACAATAGATAAGTCCGATCTCTGTGGCGTTTGAACACTTTCTCCCTGAGTTAGCTGCCGCCTTTCCCACCACAAGTACCAGCCTCCAGTTAGGATGAGCTCGGCAAGACCTACTTCCAGACCTTGAAGCTTTTCTCCTCTATTTATTACTTCTTCCAACACAATAGATCCTGATCGATCAGCCTCCAGTAGGGAACTGATCCTTTCCCAAACTCCTATGGATCTCCATACCGCTTTAGTTCGATCACACGTGAAGATCATGTGTTTAATATCCTCTGCTCCATTGTGACATACCGGACATCCTCCCTCAGATATAACATGTCTATTTGCCAGAATTGATTTGCACGGCATCAAGCCAAGTAGAGCTCCCCAACCAAAATTTTTTATTTTACCCGGCACTTGGAGTTTCCATAGATTCCCCCACACCTGACGATTACTAGTTCCACTGCCTCCTACAACGCCAAGTCTAGTTCCAAACTTCTTCTTCCATTGGCCATGGTAAGCTGATTTCACTGAAAATAAACCACTTCTATTATAATGCCAGGCAACACAGTCTTCCCTCCCCTTGGTAATAGGTATCTGCAATATATGATTGGCATCAACCGGCTCAAAAATAGCTTGCACCAGATCCACATACCATGACATATCCACGTGATTTATTAGCTCATCCACTGTGGTTACTAAAGATTCAGATATTGGTCCTGTTTAGTTCCCGGTCACATCATCAAACTTCTAAAAATTCTCTCTCCAAACTTCACTATTCACCTATCACATCAAATCTCTCTCCTCATGCATGGAGTACTAAATATGGATAAATAAAAAAAACTAGGTACATGGTTTTGATGTACACGACGAGACGAATCTTTTAAGCCTAGTTAGGTCATGGTAGGACAATGTTTACCACAAACGAAAAGTGCTACAATATCCGATGTAACTTTTTCACTTCACTGCATGTTTCACTTCACCATCATACAAAAGTAAATACAGTGTTCGATGTGACTTTTTCACTTCACTTTTTACTTTTATTTTCAGAACTAAACACCCGAAGGTAAATGCATGTTTGACGTCACCATCACACAAAAATCACGGGAAAGCTCAAAGCAGACGAGATATTCTTTCTCGTGCCTCCGAGGACAAGACGAAGTGCCTGATTTATTCTCATCATCGCTATAAGCCTATAAAAAGGACCTACGGGTCTATCGGATAACATTTCACATCATATGCTGGGTACGAACGCATCATAGCGAGTGCAGAGTAATAATTCACGCGGACCATCTTCAACCTTGAAATCAGGAGTCCATTTGCGATTACTAAAAAGTTAATGTAGTTCAATCCGGAGCCAATACCTACAGAAGCAGGTAAGCTACAACCGTTTGCGTACATAATCGTATAGCTTTACCTAGAATTTTGCCATAACCATACCAATTTGCTTTAACTTCTAGTGTCATCGTACCAAATGCAAAAGCGCATATGGCCGGAGGCCTAATCAGCTTTCTCAGGTCAGCAACAAAATTTCACGTGGACCAGATCTCACATCCTGGACCTGCACGAGCGGGTAACAAAAGCTATCTCCGTCCCCCCAAACTGCACGCCTACACTACATGCCAGACACCTTTCGAGCCCTAGGAGTCAGGGCCTGTAGTGGTAGTGGCCACAGCGTTTTCTTTGGCGTCATCCTGCTCCTTCTGCCCGGCTACATCATTTCCATCTTGATCGTTGATCATTTCCTTCTCGTCAGCTACAGCATTTTCTTCTTTATCGTTGCTCGTTTCCTTTTGGCCAGCTACAGCATTTTCTTCTTCATCTTTGCTCGTTTCCTTTTGGCCAGCTACAGCATTTTCTTCTTCATCTTTGCTCGTTTCCTTTTGGCCAGCTACAGCATTTTCTTCTTCATCTTTGCTCGTTTCCTTTTGGCCAGCTACAGCATTTTCTTCTTCATCTTTGCTCGTTTCCTTTTGGCCAGCTACAGCATTTTCTTCTTCATCTTTGCTCGTTTCCTTTTGGCCAGCTACAGCATTTTCTTCTTCATCTTTGCTCGTTTCCTTTTGGCCAGCTACAGCATTTTCTTCTTCATCTTTGCTCGTTTCCTT
>OAMR01000790.1:491846-514846 GCA_900205405.1 Echinochloa crus-galli
TCTATATATCCGTCAGGCACCCCCGTCTTGTTGCGACGTGGGGGCTACTGGGCTCTCTCCGACTGTCACGTACACATAAAACTTGCTATGAAGTGGCCTGGCATGTGGCTTGATCGGCCGGACGTCTTTCGATTCAGTGAACTAATATCATGACAATGAACTATCCCTTACTTATTTGCAAAAAAAAAACTATCGCTTACTTATGTGGTTTAAGACCTATTGTAAGTCACCATGCTCAGACTCTTGTAACCTCTGCTTAGTACGACAATTGTGTGTGAAAGTTCCATAAATTTAGCATTGCTCTTTAATGAGAACATAAAAAAATTCAGGATAAGGTAAATTTTGCAATTTTGCAAGTACCTTTAGGCTTTAACGATGGGACGCCATGTCTCTAAAAAGATTCAGATAAGAGGTAAATGCATGTTTGACGTCGCCATCACACAAAAATCACGGGAAAGCTCAAAGCAGACGAGAGATTGTTTCTCGTGCCTCCGAGGACAAGACGAAGTGCCTGATTTATTATCATCATCGCTATAAGCCTATAAAAAGGACCTACGGGTCTATCGGATAACATTTCACATCATATGCTGTGTACGAACGCATCATAGCGAGGGCAGAGTAATAATTCACGCGGACCATCTTCAACCTTGAAATCAAGAGTCCATTTGCGATTACTAAAAAGTTAATGTAGTTCAATCCGGAGCCAATACCTACAGAAGCAGGTAAGCTACAACCGTTTGCGTACATAATCGTATAGCTTTACCTAGAATTGTGCCATATAACCATACCAATTTGCTTAAACTTCTAGTGTTATCGTACCAAATGTAAAAGGTCATATGGCCGGAGGCCTAATCAGCTTTCTCAGGTCAGCAACAAAATTTCACGTGGACCAGATCTCACATCCTGGACCTGCACGAGCGGGTAACAAAAGCTATCTCCGTCCCCCCAAACTGCACGCCTACACTACATGTCAGACACCTTTCGAGCCCTAGGAGTCAGGGCCTGTAGTGGTAGTGGCCACAGCGTTTTCTTTGGCGTCATCCTGCTCCTTCTGCCCGGCTACATCATTTCCATCTTGATCGTTGATCATTTCCTTCTCGTCAGCTACAGCATTTTCTTCTTTATCGTTGCTCGTTTCCTTTTGGCCAGCTACAGCATTTTCTTCTTCATCTTTGCTCGTTTCCTTTTGGCCAGCTTGGCCAGCTACAGCATTTTCTTCTTCATCTTTGCTCGTTTCCTTCTGGTCAGCCACAGCATTCACTTTATCTCTGCTCTTTTCCTTCGGAGGGTTGACAGGAAAATCTTCCTCCGCCTGCCGGTGCCATCGGAAATTAGCAGCTTCAATCCAGCGTGGGTGTACCAAAAACTTTTTGTTCTGTACCCCCCAGCGGGCCTTGTCGGTTCCCAGATCCACAGCCACAACGTGGGTCACTGTGGAATCGACGTCTTTGGAGCAAACGGCGCCCAGATGCTCTGCCATCTTCCAGATACTATGCTCCTGCGGAGGAGTATTGTTCGGGAACACCCGACTGAAGACTAATTTGCAGCCTTGCAGGATTTCCTTCCGTACTGTCTTGATCACCTGCATAGGGGACACGAACACAAGAAACAACCAATGAAATGAAATATGTAAGCCATGCCATGGTACATAGGGCATGTTTGGTTGGCAGCCATTCAATGCCACAGCTGCAGTGTTTTCGCCACGCTACAGTGATTTGTGTGACGGGCAAAACGGCCGCCGCAGGGTTGTTGCGAGCCACGTTGTGGCGTGGCATTCGATGGCCACCAACCAAACATGCCCATAATTTGTTAAACAAGTAGTAGATGTAGTTCAGTCATTTTAAAACTGATAAACACAACTTTGTTACCAATAAACCCTATCCGTCAAAATTAGGTCTAGTGATGGCAAATTATTTGTAAATATCATAATAACTCTTCAATAATAATAGACAGGATGAAGAGTTACTGTAAGTCTAGTGGCCTACCTGTCTTACATCCCGTGAAGAAAGATCAGTTTCAACAGCCTACACAAGAGAAGTACAAGGACAAATGGTTAGACATGAAAACTTTTGTTCTCCCAAGATTCAAGTCTACTGTAAGGACTTAATAGTAAAAACAAAGAGGAATAAATGTGATACAACTATGAACTAAAGCAACAAACCTTGTCAAAGAAAATTGAGTGTATGCGCTTCAAGACATCTAAAACAGTAGCCAAAGCACCATCACTCTCCCTTTCATCTTGCATCGATTCTGACAAAGATCTAACACTGAAACCAAATTGGCGGCAGCTTGAAGCAAAGTAATGATATCTCTCCATCAGAATCAGGTTTTCTTTATGCTTCTGCCAGACCTGAAAAAAAGATCGTTTTCAGGCTGGCCAAACATGAAAGATGAATTACAGTAAAAGCAGAAACTATTACTCTAACCCAGGAATAACAGGCTCCTACCAGCTTCTAGACACTGAAAAGCTATATCATTATGCTTTGACAAATGCGCACGAATGTTTCTACTGTTAACTCTATATGTTGGAAGAAACAGGAAAAAAATAAAGGAAAACCAATTAGCAACCAGGGTATTCTACAAGGGGAAGATGTAACGTGACCAACTCATGATAAATAATGTGACTTGTTAAATGAAATAATATTCTTTCAAACTAGCTGGTCCTGTTGAATAGAAAATGCATATAGTTGCTGAACATAGTCAATTAACAACAACACTTACATATTCCGTGTCATCAAGAATCACTGCAACACTTTCAGCTCCAAGGATCACATCAAGGCCTTTCTGATGTCGCTGAGTGCAATCCGAGTTTGAAATCACTTTCGAAGGAAAATAGACATTACTAGGGTCAAGAAGCTTCGCTATTTCAATTGCATAAGCTTTGTCACCCATGGTGTATATATACATCTCAAACATATTACTTGCTTCTTTCAAAAATTTACGGACAAATGGTCTCAACTTTGTGAGCATCTGCATTGAATCTAGTGTGAAAATGCTTCTGTCCGGATCATCTGCATTTAGCACATGAAGGGTTCACTATAGATGTCATATTCATGGATAAGCAACAACAGTTTCAGCAAAGATCAAAGTACATGAAAGAAAGACAACAGGGAAGATAATAATCATTTGCCACAAAAAAATCTAGCATGCATTAGAACTTAGTAATCATATAAAATCTGTTGATCAATATTACTCTGCTAAATGGGATCAAAGCTATCAAATATTTGTAAAGTTCATTTATTCATAATAACTGATGCTAACTGCGCCAAGCCATATAAGTCTTATAATGTTATTAGTCTCTAGCTAAAACCACATTATATGAAGGAAATAAGCAAAAGCATACAGACATGCCATGAGTCATGACATTTAACTTCTATTTTCCATAGTCATATGCTAGCTGCTTATATAAATATATTGGCTCCACGTTTTCCTCAGAAAACTGTGTGCATTCTGGTCCAAATTCAGACATATATGCAATCTTTTCTGTTTCATTGTCTTTTATTCTGTTATAGCAAAGCAGTATCAACCAGTATTTTCAAACATAATTTTGTAAATAGTACAGATTGCAAAACTATAATGTAGTAGAAATATAGAATATAATTCATGCCATTTCCCTGTGGATTTCTGATGCTTTCAAATAAATTAGTGCAAAAACGGAAAGTTGACTAAGTATATCATAAGGGCATACTAGCATCTATATAGTTGTGATCAGAAGTGGTATCAATAAAATATACTTTTTATTTAAACAACAATTACATGTTCTCTGAACTTAGGTACAACTAGATAATATTACCTTTTGAAGCAGCAGTCCGAATACCCAAATCATTTTCAGCAGAAGAAATATCTTGGAGTTTGGTCGAGTTGATCAGTGTATGATCCAAGTCTAAAATAAGCACTAATTTTCTTTCACGCAGAAGATTCTTCAAATCAGCACCACGTAATCTGTCGATTTCTGAAGTACCTAGCCTCAAGCCCTGCATTTCAAAATTCTCCTAATTTGTAACACTGTTTGGAGACAAGGCACTATGCAAGTACAACAGGAATTGAAATTAAAATGGAATAAAGTAGTAACTGTCCAAATACGTGGGCTATATAAACCAGATGCAATAAGGAAACACCACATCCCTAAAGTCTATGTTAAAATACTTCTAAAATTGTTTGTTGTATTTGGTTTGAAAGTACCTTGTGGATGTAACCAAAAGCAACTCCTGAAACGTCTTCCTCATCTTGTGGCTTGCCACATCTGAAGCAAAGTCCACCAAAATAGCCAGGATGTGGACATACCTCAACTTGAATATTTTTAGATGGACCTGATAAAATGTAGAGTAATCTAAAATATATATTCAATAGTTTAACATGCCATCTATCACACATGGACAATTGGAATTCATCAATTCAATGCCCATTGTATGATGAACTAAGCCTAAGGAAATTGAAACAGAAGAAAGAAAGGAAGATACACACAATTTTGGGGATATTTTGAAAAACATAGTAGTCACCAGCAGCCGGATAATTTGTTGTAAGAAAAATGAGAAATATCAATGAGACAATGGCACAGACAGATAGTGGTTGGTTGGGTGCTCCCATAAAAGGATAGTTGTTTGTACTCTACAACTCTGAACAAAAATGTGAAAGGGTAACCATTTGTTTTGATTGCAACAGGCACGCATATAAGCTAAAGTGTGTGGGCGTACATGACTACATGTGTACTCCGGGTTTCTCTTACCCCTTATCTTCTTCTTTAATACAAAGATACACACTCTCCCGCGTGTTCGAGAAAAAAGGGCAGCCATTTGTTCAATTAGACCATTCACTAAACAAGGATGCCGCACTAGGATGCTCTCCCCATCATATTATCCTGTATGATAACTTAACACTTACTACCCATCATGGAAGGACGCCACGCTTGATACAAAGTAGTATTGCAGTTACAACATCAGATGCAACATTTTTACCAATGCATGCATTTTAATACCATCAATACCTTCATGATATCGTAACTGCTCACTTGCAATTCTGTTCATATCACATTTGTACCTGGACCTCTATGGATTAGAAGGGTTGAACCGGGATTAAGATTATTAAACTGAAACCTAATTTATAAGTAGGTGTCCTCTAGCACATACGAAATTTGCAACTATTAGGCCCCAAACCAAACACAAGGGAAAGGGGCCTCTGAGCTAACACAAGTATACATAAAAAACCAAGAAAAAAAAAATGAAGAGCCCACACTTGAACTTTAATGAAAAGATGGATCAGTCTTTAGCTAGGAGCACTGGTAGGTTTGTTTGCAATTGGAATTCAAATCGGCAAGGATTCACATTTCATATTGGGATTGTCTTTCCTCCCCACCTCCCCTTTTCAAAATAGAAGATTAAACAGAGGATGGCCTTGTTGTCAGTAAACAGAACAAAATTCAGTAAGCAACTGAAACATTTGTTAGCTCAAGTTTCTCCAGAAAGTGATATCACAAAGGCTTTATCTAACAAACCCTCCAAAACAATTTCCCCAGGTTACATCTAGGAACATTTCTGGTGGAAGGACTGCACATGCTAATATGCTTGTCCTAGTTTCAGCTCATAATAGCATAAGCTGAAGATGAAACCAGGACATAATACATCAAGCTTGCATACCACAATAGGGCAGATATCTACAGAGCAATTCTATCAAAACTACTGGTTCCACGAATTTCAGATTCCACCTTTCACAATCTAAAAATTGACTCACTAGTCAATATGATTATGTGTTCTAAGTACAGGAGTAATACGAACTCTAGTAAACCCTAGAGGGGGGTTAAAAAAATTAGTCTCACAATTGCTGATCCACTTGGTCTAATACACCACGATGCAAGTAAAAATGACGCAAAAACCCTCAAGCATATGGGTCGCCTAATCAAGCAAGGAACCCTAATAAGCTCAAACCGGGCCAAATCTGCTCTCCCCTACTCCAGCAGCGAAGCCGATCATCATCTAACTCTAAATGCGCGTGGAATCAAAGGTTTAAAATCGCGTAGCCGGATTCCGGAGCTGCCAAACCCACGGGGCCGTTTAGTGAGAGGAGAGAGGAGAGGGTAGGCGGCACGTACCTGTTCTGTTCTAGGACTTCATCTTCCACCTCCTCCTCCTCCTCATCCTGGCCCTCGTCGTCGGTATCGGGCGAGGCGGAGGAGGGGTCGCCGGGGAAGGCGGAATCGGCGCCGGAGGCGAACTCGAGCTCAAGCTCGGCTTCGAGGAGGGCGGCGAGGTCGTCGCTTCCGCTCGACGACGACGGGGACGGCGACGGCGCCTCGGCGAGGCTCATGGCGCGGCGCCGAGGGCACAAGGGTAAGGAGCTCTTTGGGTGGGGAACGAGGAGCCCGAAAGAGGGGAGAAACGGGAAGAGGGCTTGGAAGTCGGAACAAGGGGTCGCCGGGGAAGCGACGAAAATGGAAAGTGATGGGTAAATAAGAAGCAAGCTGGGCTTTCGTTGTCCAGAGAGTACGCAGCCGGTAAATTCGTTAGGCACTTGGGCTTTTCCCGAAAGAAGCCCAAACGGCCGCGATTCCTCTCAAGAAAATTCAATAGGATATGGTTGAGGTTAGGAGATTTAGGGCTTTATGATTGGAAACGGAAAAAGTCTAAATTACTATCCTCATGTATGGATAAATCTAGATAACCCTATATTTTGGTTCATTTTACACCTACAAGTATATCTCAGCCCTTCGTCAGATTTATCTTTTTTTTCTCCATGTACAAGTGATGTTTTAAGTTAAATTTTTTTGGATGATAGAGGACCACATAAAGTTTTTTTTAAAAAAAGATATAATATATCTTTTCACTATTATTTTGAAAGGCTATAGTATGTGATAATAAATTAACTATATTGATACAAAATTTTATGAGAGATAATGATGAAAAATTTATATTATATTTTCTAAAAATACATTATGTGGCTCTCTATCATCCCACAAAGTTTTAACTTAAAACACGGCTTATGTATGGAGAAATAAAAAAAATCTTGCGAAGTGGTAAATTGAACCAATTGAGATAATTATAGGTGTAATATGAACCAAAACATACTTTAGGGGTTACCTGGACTTTGTCCATAATTGAGGATAGTAATTTAAACTTTTTCCACTGAAAATTTAGGTCCTACGTCAGAAGAAATCGGAGCTGCGCAAAGCCCGGCCAAACAAGGCCTACATCATTGTGGTGTCTTGGTGGTGGGTGGCCAAGGCCAACAAAGAAGAGGAGAGGACCTTTCATTTTCAAGAAGGGTGTGGCACACTACGGAGCTTATGTGTTGAGACGAGAGTTAGGTGGCATGGGTTCGAGCGGGGAGACCACAAGGAGAGAGAAGGCGAGGATTAGGGTTATAAAATGGATGGCTTGATCTAGATGGTTGGATGTTTGATCGATCGTTTGGTGAAAGAGCTTGTAGCCTAGTGGTTACAATGCTTTAGTAGCACCCTTAGGTCGCGGGTTCGACGAGGCGAATTTTCAGGTCTTTTTTAAAAAAAATCCCCCTCGCCGGTTTTCGGGATTCGGGGGATTTTTCTAGACCGGGAGAAGGTTCCTTCTTCTTAATGGAAAACCGTGGGGCGGTCTAACCCCACCGGTCTAGTTTTTTTTTTGTTTGATCGATCGTTTGAAAATTTTGAGTACATTGGCATCATGAGTTCATGACGAGGGCATGCATAGGTAGTTGATGTTGCTGCTCGTTGATGCGATGGTTGCTCACAGGGCCGCAGGAGCAACAACAATGTGATGAAGAAGAGAAGCAATGGGAATCACACATCAACTTAAGATGTCCGCGCCCGCTTTTGTGTATCCGATTGATTGATTTATAGTACTCAATTTGCACGAAAGTGAAATACACTTGTGATGGAACTGGAGTGTAGGCATGTCAGGGCCAATTGTAAATATTTATCTCGATTTGTCACTCATGTCAAGCATCTTCCTCAAAAAAGAATACATATGCATTTTGTCCTAAAGAAAACTTATGTGAAGCATTTGATGCCCCCCCTCCCCCCCTCCCCTCAGCTCAGCACCACTCACAGTTATCTATTATGGATTATCCTTTCCTGGTCGATACTATCATATTCTCACGGATCCGATGTTAATAGTTTGATGCTGTATTCGTTTTTTACACTTGCTATTTTTTTCCGAAACATATAGACACACCTCATTATCGATGGACATGTCGTTTATTGCTGAAAGAATAATACTAGTTAAATCTTGAAAAAAATCAGAAAAATACGTAATCGAGAACTCGAACTTGAGTGAACAGTTTCCACAACAACAAATTTCATAGTATTTTGATCCCTTTCGACCGATTTCACATAAAAGTTGGGCTCTCTACAGTGGAACCAGTTGGTAATAAGGGGGGACAGCCCGACAAGGAAGAACCAATTGAACACCATTGCCCGGCAATGATATATGTCGTGCTAGCTGTTTGCGCTTTCAAACCTGCACTAAGCATTCGCCAAAATTCAAAAAGTAATTAAAAAAATAGAAAACGCTTCTCTAAGCATGTGGTGGAACAACCCTCGACAAGCAATAGGCTAGCCACGAAAACGCATAATGATTCGCTTGGGTTTCGCCTTGCCTTTTGTCTTAAGATGGTCATGCTAAAAGTTCTCTTGGCGTCATTTGGGTAGCACACTGTTCAAACCTTTTTCACGGGTCACGTTCGTTAGGCCACGCTCTAGCACTTGACATTTTGTCCACATGTATACAGCTGACCTCAGAGCCCCAGGTGGTAGCACCGAGATCGATCATGTTCGTGGCCACCATGAAATATTCTTATTCGGGCCCGGTGACGACGTCAATACTCTTGTCCCGCAGATTGAATTGCAGCTGTTTCTAATAAAAGGGGTACAAATTCTAACGCAAGTTTTTTTAGCAATAATTCTAACGCAAGTTGAAACGCCGGGCTCTCTGCTTTTGTTCAGAATAGCGTGGAAGAATCTCCTAATTAATTCTTGAAAAAAAGACCGGACGTTGTTTGCGGCCACAAATATTTTGAGCTGTCCAAAGTCAACCATTTCAAAGTTCGCTACTATCTTTATATTATAATAATAATACCCATAGCAAACGAATATTTTTATTAAACTATTTTCTTATGACAAGTCTACTTATATATTCACCTCCAAACATTATTCAAACTCTACAGGTAAAAGGTAATGTGAAAGTTTGGATATGATTGACTTTAGCTAACCTACAACATCACTAATTTATGACTGGAGAGGGTTGTTTATTTAGGTAGAGTAATAAAATTATGTAGCTTATGAAGAGGAAGATATTTAACATTGATTTCGCATGCCTCACTTTTTATAACCCTCAATTCGCATGTCTCTCAAAATATAACACTATAGCTGAGAACTTTTTTATTTGAGGAATTTTCTCCATTTTCTATATCTCACGAATTTCTTATTCTTTTCATTTTCTAGGCAAACTGAAATCTCTTTCCTTGCCTTGTCTCTTCAAATCAATTGGATCTAGGCTCTCTCTCTCTCTCTCTCTCTCTCAAGAATGCAAGAGGTGTGTCTGCTAGGGTTTGGACTGGAGTCGTGGATTCCAAACCGAGGCATCGACGAGCCTTGGCAATACCAAACAGCCGTGGAGCCTCTATTTCGTGCGGACGAGGAAGACACCTGCAACATGAGAAGCCATTACGACACAGGGGGAGTAAGGCTCAGGTCGGCAAGGGGCCGATGGATGATCAAACGTGAGAGAGAAGCCAGGGAAGCAGGGAGCTCCACATTGAGGGATTTCTTGATTATCCGTACAAATGAGATACGGGTAGGGCCAGAATTGTCCATTCAATTGGCCTGGAGAATAAAAAGGAGAACGAAAATCCATTCACATCGGGACAGTTATATTATAAAAGGCTTGCAAATTGAGAGTTAGGGCATGAGCAACGTATAGTACATGCCTGGGTTGTAAAGGGTGGGCCTTTCTCAGTTGCTCCACCACGTTTTCTTCCCTTTCCTTCATATGAGTAATGAACCCATGCATGCATGCTGCAGCTTTTGCAATAATTTATTTGTTGCTGTCGGGTAGTAAGTTTATTATTCGGCAGTAGTTACTACTTGGTTATGTAATGGTTACTACTAGATAGTAAGCCAACATTTATTGCTTACTATATGGGTTTTTAGCACATTGCTGATGCCTTTATAATACGTGAGGTCTGTGAATTTGATGTCAAATATTGAAATTTGTCTCTCATGGAAGTCTAGATCACGTGTCACTACAAGATTCACACCACACACCCTCAAGTGATCGATAAACCTCTTGTTTACATGACAAGAAAAGAGAACAATAAAGCAGTTGAAAAGTAAGTCTAATGGCTAATGATCGTAATGTCAAAGAGGCATTTGGCGGTGGAGCAGGGGGGATGGTTTTTCGCAGTTGATGCTCTTTGAAAACCTGCAACCGCCCGTGCGATGCATGCCCGATACTTTGTAACCAAAATTAATCATCACGAAATTGTCTAGCAATACTGTGACTAATGTCTGACCAGCTGAACTTTTAGTGCGTACATTCAAAAATCGTGGCAATGAAAGGAGAGAGAGGATGAAAGAAAAAAAAAGGCACGAGCACACGCGCCCATTTTCCACCCTCGTGGGATTCACGAGTCAACCCAGGCAGGAAAGGAAACACAAGCGCCGACCCCGCCTGAGCCGAGCAGCCGCGCCGGAGGCCGCACGAGGAGCGGAAAATCCACCAAGATTTGACGCAATCTAGCCGTGCCGTGCCCGTGCCCTACAGCGTCACCGCGTGGCGCGACCGCTCTCAAGCCCGCCGGCGCCGGGCCGTGCGGAGCGGAGCGGCACCCGACAGACGAGATCGCCGCGGGATCCCGCCCCACCCGAGCAGAAACCGGCGAGTGGAGGAGTTGGTTGGCACGGGGGGACAGGGGAGGAACAACCGGCCGATCGCAGAAAAGGCTTGGGACGGAAAATTCCAGCGACGTGACAGGGGAACCCGCACATCACATGCGTTCGCCTTGTGCTCGCCGGATTGGCGGATTGTGACCGTGTCTCCCGTTATCTGCTTGTGGCTCCTGGGCAACGTCGATCAGGTTGTGTCTTGTGTAGTTCAACGGTACGTGCAGTAGTGCTCTGTATTCTAGAAGATCCTGTTTGGCAATCTTGTTTGCAACATCAGGAAACCATTGATCTAGAGCTGGACGTACGTATGCCAAGAACTTTCTGGATTTTGCTTATACTGAGTTTAGACCAGATATAAATATTTCAAAGTATTTTAGTTCAGTATATAAATTGCATATTCAGTTCGGATCTCAGAGATGAAGTTGTGCCGAACACACACCTGAGAGGCTGACACGAGGCGTCGTATGCGTATCTCAGCTTATTTCTGAATTCGCTCAAAGCACGATAGAACCGACCGACCTTGACAAAAGGCAATGGTCTAGTCTACTCCTACTCAGCAAGCGAATAACGATTTACTCCTTGTCTGATCGATTGCTTTGTCGGAAACGGTGACGCTAAAGTTACTTCTCTTGGCTCCCTTTGGTTCCTACGCTGGGCGAACTTATCGGCAAGCACAGGGTACACATCAGCTAGTTGGGCCAACTCATACTGGCACTGGGCCATGGTTTTCATGGGTCACGTTCGTTAGGCCAGGGCTCTGGCGCATCACATGCGCCGGCCCTCGAGGCCCCATATGGCTGCTGCGAGATCACTCACATTCGTGGCTACCATGGGAGATTCTCATTCGGCCCCTTCGACGTCGCTGTTACACTCCATCTCTCTCGTCACGGATTAACAACTGCAGCGGCTTCTCAGATGCGAAGGGTGCAAATTTTAAAGCAAGCTGCTGGAGCGCCAGGTTTTGCTTTTGTTCATAAAAGTCTGTGTTCAGTTCCAAAAAGTGTATGAGAAAATTTGAGAAAAAAGTCACATCGGACACTGTAGCGCACTGTAGCACTTTTCGTTTATTTGTGGTAAACATTGTCCTACCATGACCTAACTACGCTCAAAAGATTCGTCTTATCGTGTACATCAAAACCATGTAATTAGTTTTTTTTATTTACCTACGTTTGATGCTCCATGCATGAGGAGAGAGCTTTGATGTGATTTGATGTGATAGGTGAATAGTGAAGTTTGGAGAGAGAATTTTTGGGAAGTTTAGGGAACTAAACACAGACAAAAGCATTGAGTAAGAAAGAACAACTCCTTGTCAGTTCTTGGAATAAAAAGGAAAAAGTCTACTTCACCCCTCAACCTATGAAAATGGATTTTTTACCCTGAACTTTCTAAAACCGAACAAATCACCCCCTGAATCAGATTTGAAAAATTATAATAAATCACAGAAAAATCATAAAATGAAAAATCAAATTGTGTTGGACTTCAAATTAGTAGTTCTATGTAGTGAACATATAATACGGAATGCTTTAATACATTTTTTCCCTGTAACTTTAGATCTATGCTTTCTTCATAGCTGTAAAAAATGTACTAAAACATATCATACTGCGTAGAACTACTAATTTGAAGTCCAACACAATTTGATTTTCGATTTTACAATTTTTCTGTGATTTATTATGATTTTTCAAATCTGATTCAGGGGGTGATTTGTCCGGTTTTTAAAAGTTTAGGGGGTAAAAAAAATTCATTTTTATAGGTTGGGGGGTGATGTGTTCCACCCATCATAGGTTGAGGGGTGAAGTATACTTTTTCCGAATAAAAACAAAATTCCAAATAGTAGCCCGATCGAGCTGTTCGATAGAATTAGCTATAGCTAGTGTTTGAGAGCACGTAAAATTACAAAATAGGGCACTGTAGCTCACGACTACCCGATACGCCTGTTGTTGGTTCATGTACTTGGTTGCCCAGATCGAGGGGCAAATTGTGTAAATTAAGCACTTTGCAGTACTGCACTACTACTGCCCTGCTTGAGTGACCAATAAAATCTCCCGTCCGATGGCGAAAAGGAGAACAATAACATATTTTACACACGTTTAACGTGTAACGACTGGAGGAGGCGCAAATATGATAAATGCAAGGCCCAAACAAGATTAATTACTTCTACTAGTACGTAGTAGATACACCGTGTGACACCTCAATTGCCAGCAATCCATCATAACGCGTGTTCTTGATTGACAAAGATGGAAAGAACCAAAGATCTCGAAGGAAATCTCAAAGACAATATCTCAAAGACAAAAGAAGGAAGCACTCGATCACATGATCTGACCACCACCATCTCCTGGATGGAGATCGAGTTATCACTTAATTTACTCGCTAATTAAGGAATTATAATCAGCTGCCGATTGATTGATTGGTCCGTTGATTCAGGAGGTGGCGACCCAGAACGCGGCGGCCTGCTCCGGCTCCCACTGCTTGCCGCCGCGCCTCGCCGCCGCCGCCGCATCCTCCGGCTCGAAGCACCGGCCGCCGCGCACGTACTTGGCGACGCCGTACTCCCGGCGCGCCGCCCTCTCCTCCTTCTCCGCCTCATCCCGGGCGCGCCGCTTCCTCTCGGCGCGCTCGGCCTCCGCTTCCCAGTCGCCCTTGTCGGCGAAGTTGCCGGCCGGCGCGGCGTCGACGCCGCCGGTCTCGCACCCGAGCGCCTCGGTGCACATCTCGAGGTTCTTCTTCCTCCCGCAGTACGCCGCCGGCTTCTTGGCAACAGCAGCCGCAGCCACAGCGGGGAAGGCCATCATGTGACGAGGCTTCACGGGTTCCTGGGCAGCGTAGAGCGAGCCCCAGGCGCCGGCGGCCGGGATCTGCGGCGGCGTGTCGAGCAGCGAAGGCATGGTGGATGCAGGCACGCGCGCAGTCCACACACCGGAGTCGGACACAAAGGGGTGGAGAGGACGCGGCTGCCGGCTGCTGTATATAAAGGTTTGGAGAGGAGGCTGATCTGATCGAGGCGGCGGGAAGATGTGATCGGAGGGATGAGGATGTGGCGGCGACGGCGACGGGAGGGAGGCGATATGGCCACAAGAGGGGGGATCAAGGTGTGCACCGGCGTCGCAGTAGGCGCCGTTGCCTGTCGAGTGTTGTGGGGAAGAGTAGAGCCGGTGCCGCTCGTTTATATAGGGCCACAGGGCTGGGAGGGAGGGCAGGGGCAAGATGGTAAATTAAATTTGATTTGGTTATTTAGTCCCCAAAACAATTGTTTATTGTTCTAATGGCTCTCTGACTCCGATTCCATCCGGTATAGAAGAACAAATGCACTTGCGGCTGCTGTGGCCTGTAAAGCTAGGGCGCCCATGTATTTGGACTCGTCAATGGAGCACTAAAGCCTTTCACGCCGTTAGAGTGTTATAGACAATGGTAAAATTACCTTGTTAATTCTAAACTTTTTCAATTTGAACCGATAAGTATCTATGAGTGGTGAAGTTATAAATTGTTAGGGTGCCTACAAATTTTTCAATGCGTAGAGGCACTGAAACTATATAGAAATTAGAAAATTACTGACCACTCTATTTGCATTATAAGTCACAGTTATGGTACCAACTTTCTCTTTTTTTTCGGTATTAATAATTGTATCTTTGCTTGATACAATAGTAAAACACAGTATGGAGACAAAATAAGAAAAGTGTTTTATCACTGAGCTAATTAAGACACCATCAACTTTCTAATTATAAGGTCACATAGAGGTAACTTTAATCTTTTTAAGTCACTAGCAAGAACGCACGTGGACACACGTTTATATTGATGACATATCACTTCACTTTAGTGCAAAGCGCTTTTAAAAATACTTTATATTCGCTCTCTCATGTATAGAGAGCTTTAGATATATTTTCAAAACTCATGATAGTTGGCATTTATTTATATGGAGAAAAACTCTCTAATTAATTGTCTGTTAGCAATACAGGATAATTGTGTATAGACGTGGGTACAAATGTGGGTATATTTAGGTGGGCCCTTTTTTGGGTGAAAAAAGTTTTGGATTTAGAGGGGGAAATCAATACAGGAATGTCCCTCCCCCCTCTTTTTTGACCATTCATCAACCAATTTTTCCGACAGGTGGGTTCTATGTGAGATGAGTGTGGGTTTTTTTGTTGTTGAGAAGTGTTTTCAAATCTAATTCTAGATAAATACAACTATATGAAGCAATACCTTAGTGTAAGAATCGTTTGTAATAATGTGTCCAAGTTTACTTGGGTACTATAAGAACACAACCCTCGTCCATTTAAAGTGTGATAACTTAGTTTTTCTCATCCAAAAGTTAAATTATTTCACGTGACATTCATGCATCCTAGACAATGTCTTTAAGGTTGACCGTATAAAATATGGTAACTGTTGACAAAATTTAGAAGAGCAGCGAATGCTGAGGAAAATATATATAAAAAAGGAGATTTAGCTGTCCGGCGTTTCCTCAGTGGTGGCCGGTCGGGTGGCTTGACGCCACCTAAATCCTCACTGTGTTTGATCTGGCCTCACCGTCATCCATGTCACCCCCAACTCACCTCAAAATTGGGATGGCGTCACATCACTAGCATCTGGCAATTTGCGTAGCAAAGATGGGTGCCTCCAATCGGATTCTTTTTGGAAGGCACGTCCAAAGGGTTTTGTTGGACGAGGCATGCTGTGCAAAATGTGGACAGATCAGATCGATTTGCAAAGCTACTAGCTCTCATACACTCCTAATGCTGTAGTGGGTCGTTGTACGATTATTACCATCTTGACTATCTGATTAAGCATTCTACCTAATACTTTCAAGTCTTCAACAAGAATGCATAATCACTTATTAATCACTTCAAGCAACCGGACTATTGATCCTAATGAACTCACGTAACGCTATAACACGTGCCCTATCGGACTACAGAGGATCAATCTATTGCGCGGATGCTATTAACCTTTGCCCAACACCAGTCACACTCGAGAATTAATATGGTTCAGAATTTATAAACTAAAAAACAAAGTTCTAGTTAGAGTTCACCTTTTTTTCCAAATTATCTAAGAAAAGAATAATGTTGAGCAATTTACATGTACGGGAGAGTCTCTCCCAACTTTGTTGATGGCGACATGAGGAAATCCACGCTCTGTGGCCTCTTTCTGAAAGCATAATTTCGCAAGGCTGTCAATATCTGTTCATTTGGCGCTTTTGTTGTTTGTGGATAAGATTAAATCACGGTTGAAATGCGCGTGCCTATCACATCTGCTGCTACTTAAGGTCTGTGAACATACTACTACATGGTAAATCATTTTCCGTGATTTAATGTCTATTGATGTAATTTGGAATTTCAGGGAATTATCCAGTAAAAAAGCAATGCTTGAAAGGTGCAGCTCCACAGAGTTGATGTTGAGTATTTGCCACAATGCTACATTCACAATTTTATTCCTCGACTGGATTGTACGGCAAAACCTCTAAGGAAACCATGTTTTACTACCAGTGTACAATGGAGAAATGGTTAATGAATTTAGTAATTCTTATGTGGAGGAGTTTCTCGTGAAGAGAAGCAATGGGCCGGTTTTACATCTGAGTAATCAAAGAAAACTCTACCCATCAAGTCTTTTAAATTACTACTTCTATAGATAGAATGTTTCTTTTCAAATCAATTTTCTCCTAGCACAAATATGTCTGGGGAGATGAAAATCACAATTCCAGTGCAAAGAGGTGGATTACACTCAATCTATTTCTATTGTTTGATATGCTTTGAGGTATGTGCACTCGCCCCTGCCTATCAACTTTAGACCTTCCAATTCAATTTGGCAATTTTAATTGGAAAAATCTTAAAGTTTTGGTAGAAACCTCCAACTCAAAATCTCCCATGACCTTTAAATTTCAAATGGTACACATACCAAACCAAGAAAATCAAAGACTTTCAACTTAGAAAAAGTTAAAAGAATATAACAGGGTATAGCTAGCTACCCGTAGGCGACAAGATATTTCCAATATAGATATAAAGATCGGAATTTAATTTGGAGTGGCCCCTAGGTCAAACACTAATAAACAAATAAATCATTATGTTTATCGTTAATTTGGACGGTTGAGGTAGTTGCATGCTTAATTTTCTTAACAATAGGCCTATGACCCTAGATGACCTATAGGTTCCAACTTTTACATTGGGGGTATCTAGGTTGGTTATGTGGTAGCGGTACCTACATTATATATCAGTCTCCACATTAGTACCTCTCTTTTGCCTATACTTAAGTAGAAAGCATGTCCGACATATAACTCTCTCAATATACTATTGCTTGCCTTTTTCCTTTTTAAGTTAAAGCATGCTATATAACCTGGGTTTCTTGCAGGGCTGAAGAAATGGCTGGACAATGTTGCTCTAGGAGAGATGACATACTGTGACCACTTCAGCACTTCTGCTCCTTCTGTTCTCCATACGCGTCATCAAATGAATCCCAGATGTCCATAATGAGTGTGGCAATTCTAGTACGTTTCTTTTTTTTTTGGTATTGTGCGGATCAAAATCTGTAGCATGATCAATGATCATGCCATGGTCTTGGTCTCACTACATTTGGAACGGAGTTGTGATGCTCGTCTCCACTTCGATACGCGTGCCTGGTATCTTTTGTGCTAGATATAGTGTTGGGTTTCAGAAATTTTGGTAGGACAAAGATAAAGTTGCAGATACAATGTTGGGATTTGGTCACCGGTGGATCAAAGAAAATAATTACATCACTTCTGACTAGGCTGTCACCTTTGGTTTTCATGATGGTGACCTGTCACATTGTTACTCAACTGCAAAATAGGTTTGAACCAGAAAATGAAATCCAATACAATGCAAGGAAGTCTTAGTGACACAATCACACAATGATGTCACAAACTGAATTTAGAACAGAGTGAAATCACCATTTCACTGTAAGACATTGGTTTTGCCTGACACTGGCCACGACTGATATGCACAAATTCAGGTGAATCTCAAATGGCCATCCAACGACGATCCCAGATGCCATTCAACATAGGCTACAACATCGTTGTAGAGCCTACAAGCAGTCTTCATAAAGTTGAATATATAAGAAGAAGGCAAGCCTATGGGGACAACAAAGATAATTATGCCGCGAACTAAGATATTTGGCGAAGATATGAGTCTGTGCCGACTGATTGGGCACCCTATTTTGTCCCAAAACGGTAGCAACCAAAAACTATATACATAACATATCATGCGAATACTTTACTGGGCATAAAAGTAATTGAAATCATAGGTTCATGTCCCATGTTTCTGTTTCATCAGTTAAGAAAAACATTTATGTAGCAACACGCAGACCTAATTAATCACTTGGAATTTTGTGATGGTAAGATTTCAGGGCAATAACAAAATGAACAAACTAGTGAAGTTTTTGGGAGGGAGCACATGCTCCGTTAGTATAGGTCAAGAATAATATGTCCTCCCAAGTTTGATTGCTTGACGCTAAGTGTGCCCACCTTCTTTTCCAGCGATCACAGAAGCTCCTTATATCACTAAAAAACAACTTTAGTAAAAAAAGTAAACATTCATGCATGATGAAAAGCATGCAATTGATCACTGATTCAGAGCTAAAACAGAGCTGAGAGACAAGCCGACAGCTCTAGAAAAAAAATGAACGGCTACACCACGGCCATGCACGAGCAGGCCACTATCAGCTCCCGTAACGGCATGTTACTCTTTCACAAATTGCGAATAGTATGTTACTTAGCTAGGAAAGCCCTTTGTCCCTCCAAATCAAAGTGAAGCCTAGGCATAGGCACCCTCTGCTTGAACACAATGCAAGCGCAGTCCCAACGAAACCGATAGAAGAAACTACCAATGCCTGACAAGTGGCCCTACATACCGCATGAAATTCTAATGGACCCACGAGTCACTGACTGTTTGCATCAACAATAGTATCATCCTTTGCATCATATTTAAACAAAGCACCAACAGGTTTAACTTTAACACATCTACGCGTGAATGATGTCACCTAATCACTTTTTACTTTTTCGTGCGAGGACTAATCACTTTTCACTCGGGGATCAGCAAAAGAAAAACAATCAGGCTAACCTTTCGCTTCTATGCCTCTCATGTGTCCGATGAGTCTCGAGCTGAATCCAGCACCACAAAGGCAATGATCCGATAGTGCACTCACAGCTTCTCGTCAGCTCATGGTTTGTGCCCTAAAAAAATGGAAAAAGTTTATGCTCTGCTGATGAAGGCAGTGGAAGCAAAAAGGGCCTGGAGACAAACTTTTGCAACATATTGGTAAACAAGGACAGACAGTGGAATAGAAGTAGGCAACTAGGCACCCACTAGGTACTAGTTTGGTACCCTTGAAAAATCAAATGCTGAGATCGTGCTAGAAAATAAACTTTGGTCACCAGTACATTGCTAACTGGAATGCATGTATGAACTTTATGGAAATTTTTTTCCAATCCTAGATAGGGAATAAGTCAGTTTGGCATATGTTTCTGTAGGTTCATTGGAAAATTTCTATACACTACTGGAGAACTTGCGGATCCCTTTCAAAGTTGTTTCCTTTATTGTGACTAGTGATACAAGTTACGATTTATCGTGATTAGGGTCTACCAAAACTTATTCAATTGAACTAATGTGGATTTCAAAGCACGGAAAATCGAAGTTTTTTTTTTAATTTTAACCATTTTAAATAATATTTTAAAAATAATCCGTCTCCATATATTTACATCCCATAACATGACGCAACTGGGTTGGTGTCCCCCAGCTGTGACTTAGATTAATTATTTTCAATATAATTTTATTCAATCATTTTACGGTAGTTGGAGGAAAATTGGATGGCTCACGTCGCTCGATCCGACGGCTGTAGGCGCAAGAAGTACCTAGAAGTACCTAAAAGAGAGGTACCTAAAAGTACCAGGTACTTCTATTTTGGTGGGCCCGTAGGTACCTGGTACCTCTCTTTTGGTGGGACCCGCACAAAAAAAAGAGGCCGGTGGTAATTGCCATTCCGGGATTCATTTTTTTCACCAAGGATAAAGTAGTCAATCCATAAAGATTGGGATAACGTTTTCGTAGTATAGTTTGGATTGAATGGTTGATCTAATATAGTTGATTAATTTTCTGATTCGCTGTTCAATTTTAGCGTACAAGCTCGAGAAATGTGGCTAATATACGTGCGTGGATTGATCGTGAGGCCACACAGTATGAGCGGATTATGTTGTGTGATCTTCGTGATGTTGTTTTGCAGTTGATGAGGAAGGAAGCATAGGAGCAGAAGCAGTTTCAGATGGCTCAGTCCAACAACCTGTGTCACTGGACGGACATGTCTGTCGGCGCACAGTACGCCCGTGCCAAGGAGCGACAAAAGTGATCTCACTGCTGCCGCACATCGTGCAGATGCCTACACGCCTATAAATGCGTTGGTTGTTCAGCATAATGAGCACTCAGCTAGAATCCTTCCACCAAACATGTGGTGCACCCTCCTGAATGAGTGCTTCAGCAGTAGTAGCGTATGGGGAGAAGAGCACAAGGGTATGTGCTACTAATGCTAGAAGAAAACCTGCGAGCGGCGAAGTAGATGAAGGCCGAGAGCAGCATCAGGATTTTTGGCAGGAGGCTGGGACTGAGATCGACAATGGCAGGACAGAGGTCGATCATGGAGACCAGTGCCAAGTGTCGTCACCGAGGGTAACCTGAATGTTGTTCCTCACTTCCTCTTCATCCGCGTAAGTATCTTCAGTTGGCATGATGGTACAAGAAAACTTGCGACGAGTTCATGTGGAAAAAGCTTGTTGAACTTGTAGCATATACCATGCTGTGGATACCCCAAATTGCCTTTGTTGTTCTTGTAAACGGCTAATGGCCGAGTGTAATTTGTTACTGTAAGCTTTCCAAATACTGTAAGTGTATGAGCTGTAATGCATCTTCTACTTAGCCTCGGCTGCTGTGCTTGTTGTTGCACTCCTAGAATTAATTTTGCTGCCACGCTTGTAGTTCATGTTATCATTCAACAGTGAGACCGTGAGATCACCGGATAGAGCCTCAGGTCCGCCCCGTGATACACTGTCCGGTGAGACCGTTGAGATCACCAACACCGTTCGGTGATACATTGTCCGGTGACTACGTCGACTTGCCCGGGCTCCGACCCGTCCCATCGGCCCGCTCAAACGAAAGGCCCAGAAGACTCCGCAATCCCGTCTCCTTTTAAAAAAAACCCCGGGGTCCTAGGCTGCCCCGGAGACACCCCGGGATGAAGCGGAGGCATCCCGGGATACAGGTGGCACCAGCAGGCGCACGGGTCCCACAGGCAGAGCGGAGACAGACGCCCGTCGGGCGCCACGTTGACAGCCGAGGCGACAGCCAGCCTTCTCCAATGGTTAAGAGAGCTGCCAACAGTAAAGAGTACAAGAGTAATTATCGTGCCAACAGTCATGATGATCACCGTGCCATTAAGCGATCATATCCGGTGCACATTCCGGTGTTGAACAGGGCTGATAGCTTACATACCAACCATGCTGGCTTCAATATGGTGAAGCATATCTTGGCATTGCTCCCCATTTCCATGTGTGGCGGACAATCAACGTGGCTGAGAAAATTAGTAGGTGAGAGCGTGCTGCCACGAGAGCGTGCTGCCACCAAGCAAAGGGCCAAGGCTATCGACGCCCGTGAGTAAACAGTGTGGTGCGTGGACACCAAGAACGCTAAAAACGGAGCTAGAACGGAAAAGATATGGCTTAAACAAGGTGTAGGGACTTGCTGGCAAAGAAATTAAGTTTATAGGGGCTTAACTGAAAAAAACCAGGGAGTAAAACATAATTATGCGTTAAAACAGAGGGGTTTACATGCAAAAAGGCAGAGCTGGGCTTCGGGATATAAAAACAGAGAAGCTCAGGGGGTTTCTGTAAAAACCAGGACCTAAATCTAATTATTTTTGAACTAAACAGGACGGCGGGTTGATTACAGGAAAGTTCAGGGGCTCTTTAGCAAAAATACCAGCGCTGACCGTATTGACTTCGTTGACTCGGGTTTAGAAAGGATCTGAGGCGTTGGATTAGCATCGGACAGCTACCAGAGGCGGTGGCGTCCTGCGGCGGCGGAGCGTCGGCTCACGGCGGCGCCGGGCGGCGAGTTCACCGGCGAAAGCTCGAAACCGAGCTATGGTCCATGGTTTTGGGTGCGGGTTGGTGCTACAGCTTCAGCGTGACGAGGCGAACATGATTAGGAGGTTCTAGGAGGCGCTAGCGCGGCGGTGGTGGTGATCGACGGTGAGCAGCGGCGATGCTACTCCGGCGAGGCGGATGGGGGCGCTAGCGTGCGAGAGAGAGAGGGGAAAGGGACTGGGGAGCTTCGTTACCTTAGCGCGGTGCTCTCGGTGCGGTCGGACGGGGCAGAGCAGCTCCGAGCCGGCGGATCGACGACGCGGCGGAGCTCCGGTGAGGGTGGCGGCGCGGAGTGGGGCTGCGGCTCGGGTTCTTGGGCGGTGAGGCGGAGGAGTGTGGCGTGCAGAGGCTCTGGTGGGGTTTATATAGGGCGGAGGGGGAGAGAAGAGCCGTCGCGGCGGGAGGGGTGAAGTGGCTGCCATTAATGGCGGCCGGGAGTGGAGAGCTCGGTGGGGGCGGCAGTTTCAGGGAGGGAGAACGAGGTGGTGGTGGAGCGGCAGTTGCTGCGGCTCAGTGGGAGAGGAGAGGAAGGACGAGGGAGAGCGATCGACGCCTAGGAGCTCGATCGGCGCTGTCGGGCAGTGGAGCTGGGGCGCGGCTGGAGGTTGAAGACGCCCTGACAGGTGGGCCCCACCTGTCGGCGGCTGAGGGAGAGGGGAGAAGAAGATTGGGCTGCTGCCGGGCTGGAAGGGAGAAAGAGAGATAGGGAGAGAAAGTTTAGGGAGGGGTTTCGGACTTTTTGCATGATTTTGAAAAACTTCACACAAACCAAACAAAAGACATGCAAACCAAATATGATGCACAAGCACTTAATGCTCTAAAATTATTTTAATGATGTTTAAATATTTTTAGGCTCAAATTTAATTGAAAAATTTAATTATGTCCTTAGAAAATTAAATCTAACCATGTTGCTACAATTTATTTGTGATGGAATTTTAAGGTGTTACACACGGCAACCATGGGAGAGGCAGCGGCGGCACATGGAGGGGCAGCGGCAGCGGC
>OAMR01000785.1:5772-53695 GCA_900205405.1 Echinochloa crus-galli
GTGGAACGTGTAGTCACCGCTAATCACGACTCACGGATGGTCACGGAGTCGACCGGCCAAATGTGTTGTTTGGAGGCTGGCCGAAGAGGCCAAGATGTGGCGATGTGAGCTTCCAGTGGGTGCGTGCTGTGTGATCTTTTTTTTTGTTAAGTTAAAGCAGGAACACACTGCATTTGCATTTAAGACTTTTTTTGCGAACGCGCCTGGACGCGTATTCCACTAAGAAGAGAAGAGTTTTACAAATGCTCACATAAGACCATAGAACCATGGCCCATGGAAGAATCAGAAAAAGAAAATCTCACAACACGTGTTCGCGACCTCCTAAACCCTGACCAAAATCCGACAACAGCGAGTAGACTGCCTGTGTCCACACTCTCGCTTCATCCATAGTCCGTGCCACCAGTTGGCTTGCTGTCAGACGAATGCCATCGAAAGTCCACGAATTGCTCTCCTTCCAGATCATCCACCCCGTCAACAGCACCAAGGAATCAAACGATCTTCTGGACGCCTTGGAAAGACTCTTCCTAGAGTGCGCCCACCAATCAGACCAGCTTTCCTCCGCCCGTCCTGGGCAAAATTGCTGCCATTGCCAGGCCTGCAAGACATGGAACCAGACCTCCCTCGAGTACGGGCACTAGGGGTGGGCGTTCGGGTTACCGGGAAAATCCGGGTCGGGATTTTCGGGTTTTAAAAAATTCGGGGTTTGAAAATTGAAACCCGAAATTTGTTCATAAAAGTTCAGATCGGGTTTTTGATAATTTCGGGTTACCTCATTTAATAAAGCATTTATTTTCAGCATTTGTGTCTCTGTTATCATATTTGTTGACTATATGTGTTCTGCGGACTTCCTGGGCACACATATAGTAGCATTCGGGTTTCTGTGTAAATCCGGGTGTGACAGATCTACTCCGCGTGCTTGTTGTTGGCGCGGTTTCGTGTCAACATATTTTGGCGACTCCGCTGGGGAAGAAAGCAAAGAGATTTGTTACTATGGTTAGTCTACCAAAACCTAGTGACGTTGATCATGCTAACATTACTAGGCCGATTGTTGATGAATTATCGGCCGAGGATCGTCAAGCTTATGAGGCCTTCATGAAGGACAGTGAGGAGAAGGAAGCCCGACGCAAAGCAGCACCAGATGAAAAAGCCACTCAGTGGTTTTTATCTCACTTCTCCAAGAATCGGAAGGGCGGAATCTCCAAGGACAAGGAGATGGTCTTCGTTTCAAGCGAAGACGAGCATGATGAAGAAAAAGACACTGTGAGTACTACAACACCACCTGTTACTTTTGAGCAAATTAATCAATTATTAGTCAATGGCCAAAAACAAATGATTGCTACTGTTCAAAACATGATTGATAATTCGTTAGGCAAGCAACCTTTTGTCAATGATAGTAATACTCCTAAGTTTGATGTTGCTAGTACTTCACAAAATAATGTCATGCCTCCTAGATCATCGGCAACACAAACACCTCAATTTGGCATGCCGATGAACTATTTTGAAGGTCAAACGACTCCAGAACAGCGCAGTCTAAACAATGCGTTCAGACCGGTTGTACAAACCGGTCCGACTGGTTCTGGTAGACCGGTTCCAACCGGTCATACCGGTTCTGGTACTTTAGTTGCTTATCAATCATCTTCTGAACCAATTACTAGTGTACCTCCTGTTCAGGCTGATCCTAGCCGAACAAATGGATTTTCTGGTAATTTTGTTTCTCCATATGCAACTACATATTATCCTATACCTCCCCAGAGTTCAGGTTATTCATACGGTACAGTGCCAAACAATGTTTATTCGCAACAAGTACCGTATGTACAGCCGAACCAGGTACCATATCATACACCGAATAATCTTACTTCTAGTGTGCAAAGGCCAAATGATCCTTATCATGATCAAATGCTTGAAAAATATAAAAGGGATTTGGCTATTATGTTTAAAGAAACTTTCGGTGTAGAACTTAAAGATAAAACTCTAGTGTGTCAAAAACCATATCCCGAGAGTTTTGATAATATACCATATCCTCACAATTTCAAGGTACCCGAATTTGTTAAATTCACTGGGGAGGATAGTAGAACTACATGGGAGCATGTTAGCCAATTTAATGCATAAATGGGTATTCATGGTAATCTTGATCATTTAAAAATTCGAATGTTCCCTTTGTCATTATCCGACCGTACCGGTCAGACCGGTTTTGTAAACATTGTCAAAATGCAAATTGGACTTCACCATTGCGTAGCTCTCGTCGAGACGATCAAGATGCATATGTGGAACGCCTATTTTGGACTCCGGATGAGAGAGTTATGACTTCGGGAAGAATCTTCACCTGGGTAAAACCGGTCAGGCCGGTTTCCCAAACCGGTCTGACCGGTTTGGACCTGTAATTTGAGTAGGATTAGGACTCTATTTTGTCCCATATTGTAAACCGACTCAACGGGGTAAGACCATCCCACCCTATAAATGTTTCTAACCATTAATCAAGTGTTGCAAAGAGCTTTGGCTCAAGAAAGCCAAAGTAAGGATTCTAAACCTAAACCGGATCGTTTTGGTGTGCATACCGTCAATTGAATTATGATTCTTCAGACGATGAGGGTAAAGAGGTTTATGCTGCTGAATTTGTATGGTCATCTAAAGATAATCCTAGCACTTGTGCTTCTCTCAAGCCTGTTCGTAAAAATCGGCACGAAGAAGTCAAATTTACTTTTGATGTATCTAAGTGTGATAGGATCTTTGATGAGCTTGCAAAGGCTGAGAAACTGAAATTTTCTCATGCTATACCGCCGAATGATGAGTTGAAGCGGCTAGCTTATTGCAAGTTTCATAATACTTATTCTCATGCTACCAATGATTGCAATGTTTTCCGTAGGCAAATACAATCGGTTATAAATCAAGGACGATTGTTGATTAATGTAATGCAGATTGATGAAAACCCTTTTCCTGTGCAGACACTTGAATTGGTGAATCCGAAAGTGTTGATTCGGCCGCATCAAGCCGAAAAGGCTAAAGGGAAAAATGTGATAATTGGTGAGGAAAGGCCTACGAGTTCAAAGCTGCCATCAGAAAAGACCCTTCGGTTCAAGTCGAAGATTCAAACGCTCGGGGGGCAGGATAGGAGCAAATACGCCGGTTCTACACAAACCAGTCTAACCGGTTATAGAACCGGTCTGACCGGTCAGCATGAGAAAATTAAAAACAGAGTGAGGCCGAGCTTTGAAGAGCTCCTGGCCAAATATAAAAAGAAAGGGGCTGCTCAGAAACAAAAGAAGCTTCACAACAAAATCAAGGATGTAAAGCCATCACTAGGACATCAGAAGCAGTCAATGCATAAACAAGCTCTAGTGGAGCAACTTGCAAAGATGGTACCAGGAAGATCAGCGACAATCAAGCAGGTATGGAAGCCAAAACAAGTTGTTTCATCATCAACTTGAGTTAAAGCAAGGTATGGCCGATAATATGTTTATCGCCCGTAGGGTTATCAAAACCGGTCTGACCGCTTTGCGCGGAAGGGCAGCAAGGAGCTACTCCGCGTGCTTGTTGTTGGCGCAGTTTCGTGTCAACAGCTTGCCATACTGTGTGACTCGTCAGGAAAACCAGTTGCCCCAGCCAGATCATCGCCTGGGTTCGATTACTGGAATTTGCATTCAGCGGTGCTATTTATTTTCGCCATTGGGCCGGCTCTAGGCCCATGCAGCGGAGGCGACTGTCGGGGGCCCAAAGTCGGTTAGGAGCAAACATGCCAGCCGTGCAAGAGGCTAGGAATAGCCGCCTACCGCCCTTGCCTCCGTTGAGGCGCTGACGCTGCTCCGCAAGACTGCATGTCTACAACTGCTGCAACGCTGTTGTGCCTGCTTGGCCCGCTGGCCGCCTACGCAGCTGCGCTAGTGCCCTATACCACTACCGTTGTGCGCTGCCGCTTGTGCCCCTCCCGTGCGGCCGTGCACCACAGCACTGATACTGCTGATCCAAAGTGACAAAATCTGTTCTAAAAAAAGTGCCAAAATCTCAAAAGGGTAATCAATTTCAGTTAGATGCCATAACATGTACTACCTCCATTTGAAATTATAGTTCTTTTGACTTTTTTGACTCTAAGTTTGACCGCTCGTCTTATTCAAAATTTTATATAAATTATCATATTTTTTGTGGTAGCTTGCTTTATTAATAAAATTTTTCTTTAAAAATGACTTAAATTTGATTATATTTACACAATTGTTTTGGATAAGACGAGCGTTCAAACTTGTGGTAAAAAATTCAAACGAACTATAATTTAGAACGGAGGTAGTACTTTTTAGCACATGTTAGATATTTAGTTCTAATTTCTAAACTTTCAATTCTAGATAATTATTTATTTTTCTATATACTTAGGTGCTTAGGTTTTCAATGTTGCCGAAGAAACGATTGTTAGGTGCTTAGAGAAGAAAAAGAGAAAACATGATGATCAATTGGTTGAAAGGTAATAGAGTGCTTTACATAAGTTCTTTCCTCGTTCAAGTAATCTTGATGTCAACGAAGTTGAAGGGCTGCAATCTAATCATAATTTAAATGCAGAATTTGAGGTCAATGAAGATGTTCCAGCGGAAGAAGATTTAATTACAGAAATAGATGCATTCGAGGATAGTTGAGGGAGGAAAAATTGCATTCCTCATAAGATCATGGAAATTTATATGGTGATGAACAAGATGGTTCTGGTTTATCTATTTATGATCCTAGAACATGTGATAATCTTGACAATGGAAAAAGGGATATTTTAATTGAGGAATGCAAATTTTCCTCCCTCAACTATGAGAGAGTTGAATTTTGAGTTCCCTATGGATGCCGTTGGTAGACATTGTTCATATGCTTACTACTCCAGAAATTTAACTAATGGTGAGTCTTTTGATAGAAAGTGGTTGGTTTACTCTAAACATGTGGACAAAGTTTATTGTTGTTGCTGTAAGTTGTTCAAGTCAAACAAAAGCAAGTCTTTGTTAGCATCCAATAGAGTGAGGGATTGGCAGGGTCTTTGTAGGAAACTCAAAGACCATGAGAGCAGTGTTGAGCATATAACAAACATGAATACATGGAATGAAGTAAAATTGAGGTTAAGCAAAAATCAAACAATTGATGGTGATATGCAACGGGAAATCACAAAGAAAAAGAGCATTGGAGACATGTTTTGGTAAGAATAGTTTCTGCTGTGTAGTTGCTAAACAGAATTTGGTCTTTCGAGGATCAAAATAAAAAGCTTTATCAAGATAATAATGGTAATTTTCTAGGCACGGTTGAAATGATTGTTGAGTTTGATGCTAATGCAAGAACATATTAGGCGCATTCAAAGTACTGAAATTCATCTTCATTATCTTGGCCACAATATTCAGAATGAGTCGATTTCTCTTCTTGCTGGTGTTGTGAAGGAGCATATCTTAAAGATCATCAAGGACACTAGCCATGAAGAACAAATGACTCTAATTGTGTGTTGCGTCAATAAGTTAAGTCGCATTCCAAGAGTGGAGGAATTTTTCCTAGGGTTCTTAAAGGTTGATGACACATCATGGTTGGGTCTTTTTAATGTATTGACAGATGAATTGGTCAATTTGGGTAATGTTGTTGATGTGAGAGGTCAAGGTTATGACAATGGTTCTAATATGAAGAGACACAAGAAAGGTGTTTAAAATCGTCTGCATGAAATTAACCCCAAAGCATTATACGTAGTCTAATCTCACTCTTTGTAATATGGCCAAATCTTGCATACAAGCTCTTTCATTCTTCGGAGTTATACGACCAATATATGCATTATTTGCACGTTCTACTAAAATGTGGAAGGTTTTGATTGGCAATGTTCGAAACTAACTGTTAAATTTATCGGATACTCTTTGAGAGAGTCGAATAAAGAGTGTGTAACCTGTGGGATATGGGTACCCTAGGGCCCATCACCGACAGGGGCGGCAACCGGCCCAAAGAAGACCGAGTCCTAGTAGACTCCTACTAGGACCCCCATATGGTAAATAATCCCATATGAAAAATACTTAGATTGTAACCCTACCTCCTGAATATATAAAGGAGGGCAGGGGTCCCTAGATAGACAGACCAGGGGACACGACATTGCACCCCGCATTGTAACCCATACGCTCGTTCAAGCTTCCTGAAGCTCGACCAAGTACCAGCAATACAGACAACTCCACCGACACATGACGTAGGGTATTATACCTCCAGGTAGCCCGAACCAGTCTAAATCAGTGCCTCCTGTGTACCATCAAGCTACTAGCTCATCAATCGCCCCGCCTACAAATCAACCACTCGGGTACCCCAACTGGATTGCCGGTCCTAAGGTCCGACAGTTGGCGTGTCAGGTAGGTGTAGATTTTTGAGTTTTTTCGATTCGAAAACACCGCTAGCTTGATGGCAGATCAATCTCTCGTCGTCTTCCTCACATGCGTGGAGGCGCGCCCTAGGGGAATCTCAGATATGAGAATTAAGAACAAGCTTGCAGAAAGTAGAGGAGGTTTGTGCCCTAGGGGAATCTCAGATATGAGAATTAAGAACAACCTTGCAGAAAGTAGAGGAGGTTTGCATCAATAAGTGATGCTCAATCTTTGGTTAGTACATTTGAGAATTTCCAATTTATAGTCGGTATGGTCATTTGGCATGATGTTTTATTTTCTATAAATATGGTGAGTAAAAAGTTACAATCTAAGATTGTTTATATGGATGCTACTCTAAAACAAATTGAAGGGGTCATCTCATATTTTTAGAAGTACATAAACGAAGGCTTCAGCTCTAATATTGAAGTTGCAAAAGCCATTGCATCTGATATGGATATAGCGCCAAAATTTTCTACAAAGCACAAAGGTAAAAAAAGAAGCATTTTGATAAAATAAATGATGAATATGAAGAACAACAATTGTCAGCTATGGAATCATTTACAATCGATTAATTTATTACCATCGTTGATGTTGCAATTGCTTCATTGACTAGTCCGTTTGAGCAATTGAAGACATTTGAGAGGGTATTTGATTTCCTATTCAACTCAGAAAATCTGAAGTCGTTGGATGATAATGATCTACATAAACACTGCACTACTTTTGCTAAAGTTTTTTCTCATGATAATTCATCTGATGTTGATATGGATGATTTTTTAATCAGAATTAATAGTACTCCAAGTAACTTTGCCGGATGGTTTTATATCAGCGCATGAGATTCTTCAATTGGTTATAACTATATAGATTGATATCCAAATGTGTCTATTGCATATTACATCCTATTAATGTTACCGGTGACTGTTGCCTCAGCCAAAAGAAGTTTCTCAAAATTGAAACTATTGAAAAATTGTTTGAGGTCAACTATGTTACCATAAAGATTGAATCGTTTGGCTATGTGCAGCATTGAGAAGGATATCTTACCCGCAAAAAAAGAAGAGAAGGATATCTTGGACAACGTTGATCTTGATATTGTTCTTAATGATTTTGTATCAAGAAATGCTTGAAGGAGTTTTTTTCTTAAGGACTGAAGCAATTGTTGATGGAATCTTGAGGCATATTTATTATTTAAGGTAAGCATACACATTTTTATTTTGCTGCACTTTCAGTTTGAATCACGGACACGGGTTTTCAAAATTATATATATAATCATTAGTACTTTTATCTTTTTTATTATATTACTGATTGAAAAGTAATTTAAAGGTCCCGTTATGCCTTATGTCGGGTTTGCTCGAGGGACCTCAAAATCATAAGAGACGGCCTTTCCAATTTCTTCCTTATATGTGCAACGGCGCCCACATGGATGTGCTTTTGTTCACTCTAGGTGTGAGTGTTGTATGTTTGATTTCTTACCATCCTATATATGCATCACATGTGCCCGCGAGGACTCAAACCTACGATCTCTAGTCTAACTTGTTGCTTTCTTAGGCTGTCTCCGAACCCAAACCCAAAATGGGTTCGGTACAGTACATTTGGGTATTAAAATCCGACTCCAACAGACGACACAAACGCCGGACGCAAAATGCCTCGCAGCCGACGGGCGACGCAAAAATGCGTCCCTCTCCACCGCGACGCATCCGTCGCGGGTCGGTACAGTACATTTGGGTATTAAAATCCGACTCCAACAGACGACGCAAACGCCGGACGCAAAATGCCTCGCAGCCGACGGGCGACGCAAAAATGCGTCCCTCTCCACCGCGACGCATCCGTCGCGTGGTGGGCCCGCGACAGGGCGCGGCGGCGCTTCCAGGCTCCGCGAGGCGAGCCGGTAACGTAGCCCGTGACGGAGCTCGGCGGCTCGACGGTCGGAGCTCGGCGGTCACCTCCTCGGCCGGCGCGGCGGGTCCATGGCGGCCATGCAGGTGGCCTCCGTCCCCGGCTCGGGCGCGCGCCGTCATTGGAGCGGAGGGAGGAGAGGAGGAGCAAGCGGGGAGCCGCCGGCGCGACGAGGCACGGATGGGGAGGTCGGGAGCACGGGTCGACCGCGGCAGCCGAGCTCCTCAGAGCAGGATCTTGATCAAATGTACAAATAGCCGGATACGACTAGCCGGCTGGCGTGAACTTCTACTGCTACCGTGATTCCAATCCCTTCTCTTTAAAAAAAACACTTCCTTCTTTAGTTCAAATCAATGTTATGACCAAAATCAGTGAACATCACTTTTTATGTTATGTACGAGTTAATTCGTGCCTATTTTCGAAGAGAAGGTACTGGGTAGCGATTACCAGTTTCTGTTGTAGACAAAGAAAAGGGGCTCCACTCGGATGCTATTATATTAGTAAGGAACTCTCTTTACTGAAGAACTAGCTCTCCCAATCAATAAAGTAGGTGAAGTGGTTGGATTTTGCGAGCTGTTCCAACCACCGCTGGATGTGACTCCAAGAGCCGAACGAGAATGAATACCACACAGAAGAGTCAAGACCGGGCTCCTAATAGAATGTTTAACCGATCCATTGCGGATCGATCGAATTGGTACGGAAGTTGTAACATGGGAAAAGCACAGAAAACACGACTTATTTGAATAACCCGGCCGGGCTCCTCCCCATACGGCGCGAGCTCCTCCATGGCCGGGCTCCTCCCCATACGGCGCGAGCTCCTCCATGGCCGGGCTCCTCCATGGCCGGCGCGAGCTCGCGGCCGATCTCCTCAATGGCCGAGCTCCCCATGGCCGGCCTCCTCCCCATCCGGCGCGAGCTCCTCCATGGCCGGCGCGAGCTCGCGGCCGATCTCCTCCATGGCCGAGCTCCCCATGGACGGGCTCCTCCCCATCCGGCGCGAGCTCCTCCATGGCCGGGCTCCTCAATGGCCGGCGCGAGCTCCCCATCCGGCGCGAGCTCCTCCATGGCCGGATATAGAGGGAAGAGGAGGAGCAGACGGGCGCGGCGGCGTCCTGACGCAGCGGGGGAGTGGAGGAGCAGGGACCAAGGCGGACGACGACGAGATGGAGCGGAGGTGGATGCGTTCGCTGTTGGAGAGGCTGATATTTTGGGGCGTGACTCATTCACTGTACCGGACCCAAAACAAGGAATGAGTCTCGTTTTTTTGGTATCTATTGTTGGAGATAGCCTTGCCATCCCATATATTCATAGATGCATCACATGTGATCGGGTGAAAGTTGTTTTTTTCGAAGTAACCGGTGGAGGCAAATTTAATACCGGACCAAGACACCGACCGGTACTAAATGTCACACTTTAGTTCCAGCCGATGTTATTGACCGGTACTAAATAGTGACATCATTTTAGTATCGGGCCAAGTACTAAAATGTGACTTTTAGTACCGAGTGATGTCTTGAACCGGTACTAAAATAGCATCTAGGGCTTTGAATTTTAGACCCGGTACTAAAATGGATGTCCGGTACTAATGTACACGGCCCAACGTGGGTTTTTCTGTTCACTGCTAGCGAAATCCACTTGCATGCAACTTCGTAAAAAGAAATTCAAACGAATTTTGGGTTACGCTGTTCCTTTTTCGATTGCTTCAAGACTTCTTCCTTTTAAACTACGCAGATGGATTCGCTGGTTAACCGATCATGACATACTCCCTCTGTCCCATAATAAGCGCTTTTATAGAGAATCTCAGACACAATACTGGGATGGAAAACATCTTCTACACCCCTAATTAATCTATTTAATTGGTTTTAATAATTGTGTTGAGCGTATGGATTTTGATGTATGTTTAATTATGTATGCTGGTAATTAACTCATCATCCAATCCATGGAAGGCTTTCGAGTCGTAAATTGAGCTACAACTAATAAATGTACGGTCTGAAACTTACGAGCGCACTTTTTTCGTGGGACAAGATTTAAACTTAAAAAAGTCACTCTTTACAAGACAAGAGGGAGTACGTCACAGCTGTTGACAAATATGTTTTCTTTTAAGAGTTGCTAACAAGCTGTCACGTACTGTAGCGTTTAATTCTAGGCCGTCTGACCACAGAACACCCACTAACCAAACGCAGGGCATGTTCAAACAGGCTCATGCTACACAACACTTAAAAACAATCCGAGTAATAACCGAACTAAAGCAAACATCTCTCTTGTGTCGATCCTGCAAAAGGCTTGTACGGTCCAGACCGACTGAGTTTCAAGTAAAAATTCAAGGTTGAAAGCTCAAGACTACAGAGATATGTACCCTTAAATCCCTTCATATTCATCCCATCGCACAACCAGTTTCATACACGGAGCAGTATATACAGGTAGATTGCTAGTGATTAATGGAGATTCTTTTCATGGTCTCTTAACTACTGAGCTCCTTCTGATGGACCACCAGATTCTTTATCAACGTTGATCTCCAGAAGTCCCCCGACAGGTTGCCTGCATATGGGGCATTTGTTGCTCTGGAGTCTTAAAAGTTGAGCACACTCCCGGCAGAGACACTGCAAAAAAACAAGGTATCATTATTCACTTATTCTCTCAAATATTGGAGATTTACGACGACGAGCCTTGCTGTTAGGCTAGTTTCACATTTAACCCCCTGTCCTTACACCTTATTGCACTGAGTACAAAATTATTTATTTTTGTACAACTTCCTACCCCAAAAGTAAACTGGTATTGTATCTAGAGAAGAATGAAAATAATTGTAACAATGCAGCACATATCATATAATAAGTCACATTGGATCCTCACGTTTTTGCCTCAATGCTAGCTACCAGAAAGGAACATAAGGAATCTTTCCTCATAATCAACAAAGTCAGGAATTTGCAAAATATACTTGGCCGGTGGGGGAAAGACCACCCCCACGGGAGTCGTCTAACCAGTCCAGCTAGAGGCCCTTTCGCGAATTTGCAAAATATAACTTATAAGAATACAATAACTAGCTTAATGACAACTTTTCAGGGTTCAATCTGATTATACTATGCACATGGGACCATTAACATGAGTACCATACTCTTTCCTCCCAATAATTATACTCCTACAATGACTACCAACAAAGCAACTAGTGCATTTTCAGTGAATACAGTACTTTTGCCCTTAAGTGCATTTGCTATTGCTCTATGCCCCACTAGATATGCATTGAGATCTGTACACTGTGGGAGAGAGAGACGATGATTCTTTGTTCAAATCCTACAGTGCTCGAATCTCAGTGTGCACCTAATGGTGCAAGACACCAGAGCATGAGCCCTTAAGGGCAAAAATGACAGCCCATTTTCATGCTATTGTAATGTCCAGTCCAGATTTGAGTGGGGTGTAGAAATAATGCAGTAACCTCAAAAGGTCAGGAATATCGTAGGTAGAATATAACCATTTGACTTTTGTGAAGGCAAACCTACAAACAAAAAGTGCATGGCCAACAATTCACTGATAGCACTAAAGCTCAACTGAGCCTAGCACTAATGTGAATCTGTCCAACCTCGAGTCCTCGATACCTGATGCGAATCACTAAGCTCGAAATATAATTCTAAAACTCTAAATTGCCCTCTTGTTACTTCACTTGACCTCCTGTTTTACTCACCTAATTGTCACGACCAAGCTGCTATGTACCCAACACACTGCAAACTAAAATATATTCAAGAAGGAACATGTGTATAATTCAATAATTTAAAGGTAACCACATCCTTTTGTTCAATCGAGATAAACAATCTGTTCAATCAAACAAGGGCACATGATCCAAAGAGCCATGGTTCTGTAATAAGATTTCATTGCGGCGATCTGTCCTTCAGAAATTCAGCACGATAGTAGTATTATACCGAGATAAGAGACCAACGACTGGCTACGGCAACGGCATTTCAATATTTTGAACTAATCAAGAAACCAAAATTCCAATATATGCCTACGATAGACAAAGGAGGACGAGAAGGGGAAAGAAAAGAAGAAGAGGGACCTTCCGGAGGCATCGGCGTCGAAGGAGAAGGCGAGGAGGAGGCCACGGCCGTCATCATCGGGCTCTAGCCGCAGGGTGTCCCCCTTGATGTTGACGCCTGCGTGCACCGCGACGGTCCTGTGCCGCTCCACCGGCGCTGGCACCCCCAGAGGCGGCTGCAGCGGACCGGCGCCCGCGGGCCAGCCGGGGTACCGGTGGTAGTACGGAGAGCGCACCCCGTGCAGATGGGCCTGAAGAGCAGGCGGCGGCGGCGGAGGAGGAGCGCCGCCTCTGCTCCCGATATTGCCCATCCTTGGTGCTCGCGAACAGCAGCTGTGATTTTCCTGTTTAGGTTTCCCCTTCCCGTGGCGATTATTGATGCTGGACAGAAAAAGTTTGTGTGGGGAGTTTGACTTTGAAGAAGCAACCTTGCAAATTGCAATTTGCAAAGCTCTTTGGGTTTGTCACAGGGCAGGTTTATTTAAATAAAAACTAATATAATACTAGTAAATATGTCTGTTATTACGTGTGAAGTATTAAGAATTAGTATTTTATTTTATTTATGTTACATTATGAATACATGTGCCTTGTTGGGTGTACTCAGTTTCTTGGTTTTGTTAAGACAGAGCATTGATTGCAATTGCAATGCTATGGATGATTTACTTTTACATTATTAACCTTACAAAATAGAAAAAAATAATATATTAGAACTGTAAATATAAATAAAATATATATTAGTACGCACGAAATATAAATATGTGCATAAAATCGTCTCTACATATTTCTAATACACAATACGACGTTACAATACAACATTTCGATATCCATAGACACGTAACAAAAATTCAGCTATAATATTGTTTCTAAATTTGCTAACACGTAGTTAAGTGTTATAATAAAATGTGTCACATGCCATGTCACTTGACACATCACTTGCCATGTCACCTAACACGTCACTTGCCACGTTGTCTAGCACATAAAATGCGTAATATAAATGTATCTACTAAATCGTTTCTATACTTCTTGATGTTCTACAAGGCGTCAATATAAAACGCGTATAGATTACTAAACACACTTTATAAATATATCTTTGAGATTGTCTTTACATTTATTAACACCGTGTTGCTATACTACGTGACCACACACTAAACACAATTTATATATGTGTCTATAAAACTGTATCAATGTGTGTAGACATGCATCTAATGTGTCTATCAAATATTTTTTTTCTTTGATAGATACACTTACATAATTTGTCTGTACAAAACCTGACACGGTGCATACAAAGATGCTCCTAACACGCTTTATGAAAGCGTGCCTACAATGCCATAGAAATGAAATAAAACGTGTCTAGCTCTAAATATAGTGAGCTATATGGGGATATTCTAATAGTGCAGTGGGTACAGTCTAGATAAATTTCTTGAAGATATGTCTAGTAAAATAATATGGGGCAGAAGTCATACACTAACAATTTGGGCAGACAGTGATAGTGTTGCTGAATGGAAGCTTAAAAGGAACAAACCCTTTGAGCAAATGATAAAGGGAAGGTTGAATGATAGAATGTCAAAGCGCAATGTTGAAGTGGTTGAAAAGGAGGGGTACCAGTACTTTAGTGTGTGTTTGGTACCGCTCCTGCTCCAGCTCCGTTATTGTTTATCGGTCACTGTAGCATCCTGTAGCAGCATTGTTCACCGAATCTATTTTTCTCTCTCCTGATACAGCCAACATACAGACCGAGGAGCGGGGGAGCTGGAGAAAACTCGCTCCCCCAGCTCCCGCTTGGCACAGTAGCGCTACAATAGAGGAGCGGGAGCAGGTAGGAGTGCTACCAAATGCACCCTTAGAATTCAGCTAAGTCTGGTGCTAGTCAAGTAGGTACATTTTGTGTTACCAGTCATGTAGGTCCATCTGAAGGTTCCCATGAATCTAATGCATAGGGTGTATGTGACACATGTAATCATCAGAATCTCAACCTAATCTAGTAATTGTAGACTAGAGTGCCCTAACAAGTATCACTGATCTTGATCAAGATGGTGAAGCCAATGTGTTGGTAGCAGTGACGGAGCTAGGATTGACATCTGGGGGGGGGGGCTTCTTCTTCCTCTCCCTTCATTTTTCCTCTCTTCTCCTTCCTTCTTCCCTCTTCTTTTCAATGGAGCGCACAGCAGTAGGGGGCTTGAGCCCCGCCCACCCCACTCGCTGCCTCCGTGCATGGTTGGTAGATGAGGGAGGCTATCTTTGAGCTTGAAAAGAAAGGGAAGCACATATACCTTCCATTCCACCAGAGCTTGAAAAAGTTATCAAGGATGATGCAATGCATGTTGATGATAAAGAATCAACTCAGACTATGATGGATTAGGATAGGGATGATCTAGACATGTCAGTGGGCACTATCTATCCTTGAATGAGTGAATTGTCAATGCGTTTGAATTGGCACTAAGAAGTATGACAAGAAAAGATTCAGGGGCTTCTGCAGGGCCAATGGTTGCCCTTGGATGGTTAGAGGACACAAACATATAATACTGTCAGGGAACATCATTGACTTTTTTAACTACATTCTTAGTAGTTGCAATGCTTTTTCTTATATATGTCTTATGATTATGTAGTGGAGTAATGTCATGCCATATTCGGTGTAGGTCCAAATAAACAAATATGTCCACCAGTGTGCTTCAAGAAGCAGAGTTCTAGGCACAATTACATCTCGAGCTTGGGTTGCACACAGGGCAATACCATTGTTGAAGAACGCTGACATGGGAACTAGAGAAGTTCAATCCATTTCACGAGATAAATACAAGATTGAGATTAATTATTAGACAGTGTGGCACGGGAGGCAAAGGGCAACTAATAAGTGAGATGTTTCTTTTGATTGGTTGTATAAGTTTTAGGCTAAGGTAGAACTAAGAACACCAGGCAGTGTAGTTGAGATAGACACGATGCATATTGTTTATAAGGTGGACTTCAATAGGTGCTTCTATGCATTCAAAGATAGTATTGATAGATTTTAGAAGGTTGTAGGCTTTACATCAATATATATTCTACTACTCTCAATAGACTATGAAATGGTCACATGCCTGTAGCACTAGATTTAGATGGTCATGATTTGGAAAAAAATTGATTCGGGTCATGGAGAATATCCGTGACCATAAGAAATACCAATAAACATTTATGGCGCCCTTGTCGGGGAAATAAAATGGCTAAGGGATTTTGTTAATCCTTTCTTGTAGGTATGACATGATTAAATACCAAGGGATTTTGTTAATCCTTTCTTGTAGGTATGACATGATTAAATACAATCACGCTAGCAGGTTTACCTTCTCTTTGTTTCCTGTCTTTGTGAGACAGGGTATTGTATGACCGGTTTTGACATGCGGAGCAACTTCACCAACAATCTAAAGGCTAGATCTAGGAGAGTATGACATCATGTTGTATCTCCCAAGATAATCCTATCAGCCACATCAAGCGTTATGGCTCAAAAGACATTACGCGAGTTCTGTGCTCCCTTGTTCCCTGAAAAAATAAAAAAAAAAATCTCCGCTCCCTCTTCTGCTTACATCCTCAACGGAACTTAGATCAGTACTAGGGAGGCTGGATTTGGGCTTGACCCCGTGATCATCAACATGGTGCAAGCCAGCTCGTTTTGTGGTAAGGCCAACGAGGACGGAAGTGCTCATCTCCAACACTTTCCTGGAGATCTGCAACACCATCACCATCAGTGGAGTCACACAAGATGCCATCCGACTCTGACTTTTCCCATTCCCACTACGGGGAAGCAAACACAGGTTCTACTTTAATTGTGAGAGCATCTCCAGCAGCATTGGTAAAATGGATTTCTATACCTAAAAACTGCCAAAACACCTTAAATCCAAGAAAAAACAGCTCCAGCAGCATATCTATATGAGTTGCTATACCTAAAATTTTTAGGCTATGACCTAAAATTCTCTCTCCTTGACCCAAATATGCCAATCCAATCTATGGATTGCTATAATCCTTTTCACAAGTGGGAGAAGCCAACTACCACGCCCAAGACATTTCCACCCGACGCGCTCCCACATTGTGCTCGCCACCGACTCCGTGCCATCGTCCGGACGCCGGTGTGGCACTGGAGCTCCACCAGCCAGGGCGCCAGTCGTGGTGCAGATGAGCCATGCCAGCCTCTCCATGGCCGCCGCAGGGACAACTAACGTCGGTCTCAACCTCGCTTGGCCACCGCGTGGATGCGCTTTGCCGGCCACGACCAAACCGTCGCGCGGCCGAGCTCTGTCGTCCCTCCGCCGCCCACGCCCCGGCTGCCATGGCTGCCGCGCGGGTTCTCTCTGGTGCCTATGCCACGACCCACGCCCCGGCTGCCGCGCGGATGAGCTCCACCGGTCTTGCCCCGGCTGCTCGAGGACGAGCTCCACCACGAGGTGAGGAGCCCCACAGCCCACGCTGGGTTCATCGCCCGACCATGAAGCAAGCGGGCTCCCGCGCCCGGCTCGCCGCCTGGCCCCGGAGTCGAGGAGCTCCGCCGACCATGCCCGGCCCTAGGAGCTGCACCACCCGCACTCTGGTTGGAAGACGCACGGGGAAGGACCGAAGTGGATAAGATCCCATGGGATTTTGCAAAAAGGTCCTCATAGAAGCATGTAACTTTTTAGTATTCTTTTGTGTCTAGGTTTTTTTGTAGAAAACCCCTTGGACCTAAGAGTATTTCCAGAAAGATTTATACGTATCCAGTTTTAGGTATGCTGCTGGAGAAGAGCCCAACAAATTTGTAAAAACTTCTCTCTCTCCTAGATGTAAAATAAGTTTTAGGTATCCAAATTTACATATGCTGCTGGAGATGCTCTGAGACTTGGACAACATGGGATTTGTGCTACGATCATTCCCCGCAAAATTCTCCTCGTATGGCAAAACCAACATCTTACGAGGACGAATTCAAGCTTCCACCTGGCATCTGATGAAACGATTCTGAAGCATGGGAACGTTTTCAGTATTATGTTCTTTGCATGCCCTCACCATGGAGAATTGGATCCTTCTTCAAAGTTTCTAACATGGGCTCACCCAGAGTGCTTGTAGCCATATTGATGTCGCCGCTGGAGGAGCATTTCTCTCACTAACCATGACGAACGCAAATCAACTGGTCGAAAATTTGATCTCCAACCAAGGGTGGAGCGACGATCGACTCCAACCCCAAAATAGGAGCATGCACTCTACCAAGGAGGTGGACATGCTAACCGCCAAGATAGAAGCCACTTGATGAATATTTCATCACCAAGTTGGAGACACTCCAAGCCATTGACCCTCACATAATGTGTGATGTTTATGGATCAACTAGGCACTCATGTAGGGACTTCCTTGAAACCCATGAAGACATACACTTGATCAACACAAATAACGGATATCATCCTCAACAAGGAAGCAACGGATGGAATCCTCGTCCAGTCCACCGCGAAGGTAATAATTTCAATAGTATTTCTCTTCAAATCAACCTTCCTTGAAAGACCCCATGATGAGGCAAATCAAAACAAATGAATCTTTTACAAAAAAATAAGGTTTGCCCATAATGACAAAGTTTTGTAAAGCATTTAGTCTAAGATAGAAGGCTTATCCGCCGCTTTCAAAAACTAGTTGAGCTTTAATAAAATGATAGAAACCCAATGAACTTAGCTAGCCGTGGCCATTCCCATAGAAGAGTTAGGGAGGACCTCAGGGCAAACTGAGTCATCCCAAGAGTTTGTTAATTCAGTGACCGTGGGATGGGGTAGGCCATCTCGAGGTCCTATCTAGAATAACCGTGCACACGACGACATCTATGTGACCCTGCATCCAATGGAGAACCCATGTGTACCGGTGGCAGAATAGAAGGGAGATCTTAGATGCCCAATCATCCAATTCTCAATTTGGGATTGCTTTGTTGATCACGCCCACCCTCTGTGACATAGGGGCAAGCATCAGCATCATGCCTAAGGTAATGTTTGACAAAATAAATTTTCCTACGTAGCTAGGCGACTCTTCAGTCCGCTACCCCGAGGGAATAGTGTGAAACATTCTGGTAAAGATGAAAAAAATCCTATGTTCCTATGGATTTTGTAATGTTATTTGATATAAAAAGTAGTCATGGGATGCCATTCATCCTAGGACGGGCCATTCCTTAACACTACAAATGCACGGATTGACGTAAGGGCAAGGATGATCCAACTCCTTGTCCGAGGTAGGAATAAAAAGTTCAAATTACAATCAATGAAAAAATCCTGGAACGAGAGCTTCCACAAAACCCGAAGATCTATTGGCGAACGGCACAAAAGAACTAAGGCACAAAATGATCAAAATATGCCACCACTCAGGTATGGCGTATTAATCAACCGTCCCCTCTTCTTTAGAGGCGGGTGCTGTTTCATAAAGTCCATGAGTCCATCCAACGGTGTGTTCGAGGAGGAAAAAACTGACAGGAGAGGAAGTATCAAGGCTGTGTTTAGTCCAAAATCCCATCCAAAATTCTACTACGTAAAAAGTCCCATCACATCACATCAAATTTCTCTCCTCGGGTATTGAGCATTAAATATAGGTAAATAAAAAAACTAATTACATAGTTTTGATGTACACGACGAGACGAATCTAGAGTGTAGTTAGGCCAGTCCCAGTGCAAGGTTTCATGAGGTTTCATGCACATTAAATAGGGTGCCAACTCAGCATTTTAGATGATGTGGCAAGGAGTTAATGAGGAGAGAGATGAAATGGGTTTCATCTAGATGAAACTCTCTATACACAGTTTCCAACAAGTCTGTATCTTGCATGCATCACCTAGGAAACATCAAAATGAAACTTTGCATTGTATGAACCATTTTATCTGTAAATTTATTGTCTCCTTGCTTAAATGGCATTCTTGGAAACACAAAAATGAAATCCCCACTGGGACTAGCCTTAGATCATGGTAGGACAACAATTACCACAAACAAACGAAAAGTGCTATAGTACGCTGAAATGTCCGATGTGACTTTTCGACCACCCTTTTCGCGGGAACTAAACACAGCCCAAATCATCATACAAAACTTAGTTTTGGCTCCACACTACATATTTCTCTCAACATGCAAGCTTGCCACGTCATCCATCCACTAGGACTATCCATTTATGTCATCCATCGATCTTCTATGACCTATATCATCCATGGTCTTTGCGCGTGCAATGCTACAAAATTCGCACAGTAGATGTCATCCACCGGTCTTATATTACCAATAATATCCATGGTCTTTACAAGCACAATGCTACAAAATTCGTACGATAGAAATACATAGATGACCAATTATTTAAGAGTCGTTCTTTCACAACAAAATGAACATGTTTTTATATATAATATTGTTTGCAAAAGAATATTTTCATGCAATTACCTTAGTGTTTCTATTTTCAAATTTAATCTTAAATCATGTATAATGTTGTTTGTAAAAAAATATTGCTATGCAATAAATTTAGTGTTTTCAAATATTATTTAAAAAATTCCCGCGGCATCGCGCGGTACCACCTAGTTATTTTCCATCGCCCGCCCACGGCTCAAAACAGTTTAATGCACCGTAAGTCCGGACCGGAGGTGTATTTTGTAGGTGGTCCACTTCTCGCCCACGCCATGGCAGGCGCGGCGCCGCCCGCGCTGCGAATGTCGCACACGCAATTCATCGAGCACCTCCGCCTCGCGGCCGCATCCGCCCGCTCCCCGCGCGCCGGCGAGGCCCTCCATGGCTGGGCGCTCAAATCCGGCGCCTCCTCCCACGCTCCCATCTCCAACTCCCTAATCACCTTTTACTGCTCCCTCCCGCGGCCGCTCCTCGAGACCGCCTTTGCCGTCTTCGGGGATATCCCTGCTGCCGCGCGTGACGTCGCCTCGTGGAACTCCCTCCTCAACCCGCTCTCCCGCCACCGCCCCCTTGCCGCTCTCTCCCACTTCCGCCTGATGCTCTCCTCCAACGATCGCGCCATCCCCCCGTCGCCGCACTCCTTTGCGGCCGCATTCACCGCCGCCGCCCGCGCGCCCTCCGCGTCCGCCGGCGCCGCAGCCCACGCGCTCGCGTGCAAGCTTCCCTCCTCTGATAATGTGTTTGTCTCCACTGCTCTGCTCAACATGTACTGCAAACTGGGTATTATTTCCGATGCCCGCAGGATGTTTGACGAAATGCCACGTCGTAATGCAGTGTCTTGGACTGCCATGGTGTCTGGGTATGCTGTGGGGAAGTGCTCTGAGGAGGCGTTTGAGATCTTCCGGTTGATGCTTCAGGAGTGCCCCTCCGAGAAAAATGAATTTGTCACCACGGCGGTTCTTAGTGCAGTTAGTGTGCCATCAGGTTTGCTTATGGGGGTGCAGGCGCATGGGTTGGTTGTGAAGGATGGGTTGGTGGGATTTGTGTCTGTGGAGAATTCACTTGTCACATTGTATGCTAAGGCTGAGTATATGGAAGCAGCTCTGCAGGTGTTTGGGTCATCGAAGGAGAGGAACTCAATAACATGGTCAGCGATGATCACCGGGTATGCTCAGAATGGGGAGGCAGATAGTGCAGCTAGGATGTTCTTACAGATGCATGCTGCAGGATTCCTACCAACAGAATTCACCTTTGTTGGGGTACTGAATGCATGCAGTGACATGGGAGCGTTGGCTTTTGGGAAGCAGGCACATAGTTTGATGGTGAAGCTTGGGTTTGAGATGCAAGTTTATGTAAAGAGCGCACTGGTGGACATGTATGCCAAGTGTGGTTGTATTGGTGATGCAAAAGGCGGGTTTCAGCAGTTGTATGATGTTGATGATGTTGTCCTTTGGACTGCGATGATTGCTGGGCATGTGCAGAATGGGGAGTTGGAGGAAGCCTTGTTGTTGTATGCCAGGATGGACAAAGAGGGCATCATACCCAGTAATTTGACTATTACTAGTGTTCTTAGAGCATGTGCATGCCTTGCGGCACTGGAACCAGGGAAGCAACTGCATGCGCAAATTGTGAAGTGTGGGTTTGGTTTGGGGGGTTCTGTTGGAAGTGCTCTATCTACAATGTATTCGAAGTGTGGGAACCTTGAAGATGGCATGTCTGTCTTCAGAAGCATGCCTGATAGGGATGTTATTGCATGGAACTCAATCATTTCTGGTTTTTCACATAATGGATGTGGCAATGGTGCACTGGACCTGTTTGAGGAGATGAATCTAGAGGGCACTGCACCTGATCATATAACATTCATTAATGTATTATGTGCTTGTAGTCACATGGGCTTAGTTGACAGAGGTTGGTTTTATTTTAGGGCAATGACCAAAGACTATGGTTTAATTCCTAGGCTTGATCACTATGCTTGCATGGTTGATATTCTTAGCCGAGCAGGGCAGTTGAAAGAAGCAAAGGACTTCATAGAGTCAATAACTATTGACCATGGAACATGCCTATGGCGTATAGTCCTAGGAGTATGTCGCGGTTTACGGGATTTTGATGTTGGAGCATATGCAGGTGAAAAACTGATGGAGTTAGGTAGTGAGGACTCCTCTGCTTATATATTGTTGTCAAACATCTATGCTGCCCAGAGGAAGTGGAATGATGTTGAGCGGGTGAGACATTTGATGAGATTCCGAGGAGTTAATAAGGATCTAGGGTGTAGCTGGGTTGAGCTTAACAGCCGAGTTCATGTGTTCGCTGTTGGGGAACAACAACATCCTGAAGCGGCAAATATAAATGTGGAATTACTAAGGCTAGCTAAGCACATGAAGGATGAAGGCTATTGCGAAACTTGTAAATTCCGATTTGATGAAGCAATGGATGCACTTGGAGAATCTCATGAAGAAGATCAACTGGAATTGATATCAGCAGCTTATACCTGAGTTCCCAAGTGATAAGAAAGGTCAGTACTCTGATTATTTCAGTTAGAACTAGGAATAAGAATGAAAACTAAAAAAATGTTTTTTAGTACCTGCACTTGAAGATTTATGCATAAATGCATAATGCAATTATTTTTCTGTGGATCACTAAGTACTTGTAGCACTTATAAGTCATGACTCACTGCCATTAGAAACTTGGTCAAAGTTTACGATTCATAAGTGCTATTTGTTATTCTTTGTGCAATATTGTTTAAGAGGTAATGCTGGCTGTATCCACTCAGTGATATAATCTTTGTTATCATATTAAGTAGGTATTAGATGATGTGTTTGAAGATAGTTATGTTTAGGACAAAGCTTAATAAACTATAGCTGTGTTATAGATTTTTTTGACCCCAACTGCGAAGCAGAAGTGCCATTTGCTGCTACACTAGCTACAAATACAACAGCACCAAATGCCCTGCTATTTATATGCCAAAAGCCCAAAGCAAGAAGGCAGCTCTGACATAGTAATGTATCAGAAGGCCCAAATACATCTCCTGTAAGGCTCCACTATTAAGCATAGCTAGCCATACTATCTTCAATTTCCTTGCACGCTAATACTTACATTTGTTACAGAATGGATATATGTCAGAATGCTATGACTTATATGGTCTTATATTTTGTATGATAATATTTAGTAATATTCCAGAGTACCATTTTTAAATAATTTCTATGAATATGATTTAGATTATGTACTTACTTAATGTTCTTTTTGCTTTAATACTTAAACGCAAAGTAGCAGAGCTTCCTCTTTAGCTCATGATAGCTGTTACAGCTTTTTCTGGACCTTCTTGCCAAGAAGCCACGAAAACCATTATTAGAAACCTTGTATACATGTGACAAAACTATAGTGAAACTTCAAAAATTTCAGTTAGTTCACAAGTGAAAGTTTCACAAACTAAAATGGTTAGTTTTGAATTATGTTTAAATATTGGAAATTTGAAGCATGTAATGGGAATTTGAATGAATTGCAATCGTTACTGACTAGGGGTTGTAATTTCGGTTTGCATGTTTTTTTTTTTCCGTTCAGGGGTCAAATTACCGGAATTCATGAGTTCTGGTAAAAAACACTTCAGTTAATTATTTTTGAGGTATTAGAACTTCACATGCTTCCATCTGGCCAAGTGGTTTGTCCAAGCAGTCATGATTCCTCAGGTCTTGAGATTGATTTTGGCCTTTCATTCCTCAGGTCTTGAGATTGTTTCTCAGCTATGTAGTTTAATTTTGCTCCGATATTTTACTTGGGACCCGCTTATAAAGTATCAGAAATATGTGAAAAGAAAGAACAGAGGCTGGGTTCTAACCTTTACCGGTTACGCATGGAGGTGGTTATTTTTATCCACTCAGACACAATGGTTGGTTCTATGATTGACAATGTACATTTAACTGTCGAAAAAATAAAAACGGATATTTTGACATCTGCAAACCTGGAATTCATGAAACTCGGATAAAGTTTGACTTACAAAATAAACTCTGTTTCAAGCTAGTTTTTTTTGCAAGTTTATGAATACTTTAAGCAAATCCCAAAAGCTTTGTGTTAATATTATGGTGCCTCTAATTTGTGTAGTTCTGCTGCTAATTTATAATCATGTTGTTGTTCTGGTCAAAAAAAAAAACGAGACGGAAGAGGGCAGACCGCCCTTCCGATTTTTATTAAGAAGAAGGCAGGACTCGAACCCGGGTCTCCGGCACCAGCGCAAGCACTGGTAACCAGTCGCCCGCGAGAGCTCCTGCTATTGTTGTTCTGGTCTCATTAGCCTTTGCAGATGATCAAATTGGATTCCATGAGTTCTGCTTGTGCTCCATGATAATAATGTAGAAGGAAAAATGCTACATGTGTTTCAAATTAAGTTTTCCCAAATCATATACTTCGTTAAGATTTGAGCTTAGTTAAGTTGGACGTCAAACATTGTAGATTTTGTGCATCTTACTTTATTTTTCTACCATAGAAAGGAAACAAAGCATCAGATATTGTTGATTCATCTAATATATCTTTCTGTTCCTTGCTTCACTGCAGGGACTAAATCTTTGGCAACAAGATAAAGCTGTCTTGTTTCTCTGTGTTTCAGTCGCTTCATATGCCAGTATTCAATTTGGGTTTGTTGATTTGTGAATTATTTGTGTATGTCATGTGCAGCTCAAGGTATTGCAATGTGAGCTTTCATATCCAGCAGCAATTAAAAGTCAAGGTAAGGAAGAGCATGACTTAACTGCAACTGAAAAGAACTGCAATGCTGTTCGGGCACCGATGCCGCTTTCTTCCTTCCCCTCCTACCTACCACACAACTCCCTGTTTGCCACACGCTGACGGGTGTCGATCATAACTAATATATGTGTGCTCAGAATTTTGTCGTGCAGGCAGTTGATCGAAATGTGGAGCATGGTGCCACCACCGACTATGACCACACTCAAGGTGTTGGGCCCAAGCCTAACCAAGTTCAGTAGCTCCTTCCTCAAGGCCAGGAACTCCTTCCTCAAGAAGGAGGGCTTGACGCTTCTGTTGTCGCCCTCGCTCTTGCAGCTGTCGCAGACTTGCAGTCTTTGCTGCAGCAGCTGACGCCTGTGAAGCTGCCCGAAGGAAGCCTCAGCCTATCGCCGTGGCCGCTGGCTGTGCATGAGGCCAAGTTGCCGAAGAGGCAATTAAGGGCATTCCTGAAATCCGAAACAATTGAGTGGCTGCAGACTCACAGTCTTTGTTGCAGCAGCTAACGAACATGATGCTGCTCACAGGCAGCCTCAGCCTTATCACTGTGGCCTCCGGCTGCGCATGAGGCCAAATTGCCAAAGTGGCCATTGAGGGAGTTCCTGAAATCCGAAACAATTGAGCTTCCGCCGTCAGCTAGCAAGTGCTGTACGGGGGCAATCAATCATCAAGGATGTGTGATCCTTGATTCCTTCGTATTGAGTTTGTTGTTCAGTTTCAAAACATCATGCCTAAATATCTGAACCTGTCCAAATCACTTGCAGAATAATGTTAATGGTAATCAATGGTGTGCCCATCATGACCATTTTGTGTTAAATTTGTAGTTCACGTCCAAAATATCATACCTGTATCAGTTTCAGAATAATCAGGACTGCAAACTAAATTTACTGATCATTTTAGTCCTTTGTACCTATCCATTTTTTCCCATGCAGGATGTTCTGATGTATGCGAGATTGTCTCTATGACGTGCGGCTATGAACTAATATGTCAGAGAGAACTCTTTGGAAAGGCCTCATAGTATATCTTTAGTCACGCGATGTTTTTATGATGGTAGTTACCTCGGTGTTTTTTCTTAAACAAAGGCTTGTTCTGGAGCAGGGGAATGCTGTATATATTAAGACAGCGTCATATATTGTGCAACGCGATTCCTCCTGAGCTGCGCACAAACACGTGCGCGTTCAATTTCGCCGTCCATTTTTTCCCCAACCTAATTAAAACATGTACTGTGTCACTGTGTCAGCCAACGAAGTTTAATTCCCGTTTCAACTCAGACACTATTCGTTGGTATATATGCATTGTATGGGATGCTGGTGGCTAGCAGGAACATTCCCATGTCGCATCTAATCCTTCTTGGCGAGCAAGTTCGATAGTGCTCTTCCCCGTTGACTACAAAATTAAGTGGGGTCGTCGTTGCCGTGCTGCCTAGCTAATTACACATTTTACTAGTACACGCGATGTGGTCAAACGACAGTGACCTCAGTCCAAGACCGGCACAGCCGTCGTTAGTTCGTCACCTCCCCAGCCTGGTCCTCACTTTCTACCTTGGCCCCGAAGCATGCTCGATCCATATAAACCCTTACGCAGCCACAGCTCGGAACCCAACTCGATCCATATCGCCGGAACAAGATCAAGCAGCTGAACACACACAGATATATAGAAAGACCGACGAAACACTAATCCATGTCCCACTCGTAGTGTGTTGTTAAATTGTTGGTTTCATCAGTCATCGGTGATGGAAGGCGAGAAGATGCAATCGTTGGGAGCTGATTTCTTGTCGGCCGTAGCCTCGTGGGTCGCGTGGTTTTGCGACTCTGCTACGGCGGCGGCCTCCGGTGAGCGCGACAGGAGTGGTGATGCTGGGGCTGCCGGAGTTGTCGCGGCGACTAGACACTTCTCCAGCGTCCACGCTGTCAAATTTTGTTAAATACGCATGTAGCATGCCGTGTTAATTTACCGGGTATATGCTTGTATCAACAGTAGCATGCTGTGTTAATTTACCGGGTATATGCTACGCGTACGGAGACGGCAGTCACTACGAGCAGACACAAAGCAGAGGCGTAGAAGGAGCTGCTTACCTGCTGGAGTCAAAGATATATATGTACTACTATTTTATATGCTGGAGCTAGATCAATTTTGTTAACCCTGATGGTCATGTACTCGTGTGAGGCCAACCGAGGGGAGCTACCAAAGCCCAAAGTGACCTGCAATGTTGCTGCCTCGGCTATCAGCCCACCCAGCTCTTAGGAACATATCAATTTCTTTAACCATGTTGCTCACCACAGACCGAGCGCTGCCTCTATTATAGGACCAGCGGTGCCAGCGGCCTAGCAAACCCAAATCAGGCCAGTGGATTGTGTCTTGGCGGCAACGTGACATATCAGTTCATTTTTTTAATAATGGATTAAAGATAATCCGGCCTTGACCCGGGGGCTACGGCCAAAGTTTACAAACTAGCAGCACAACCGTCTGCTCACATTGTGTTCCAACAAGGAAACCACCACCGTCTGCTCACACTGTGTTCCAACAAGGAAACCACCAAAAAACGAAAGAGAATTATAAAGCAATCCTATTGCTAAATCTCCATCCATGGTGAGCAAAATAACGCATTGCCAGGACCTCCAAAGTTTGACATGCCTATTTTATTGCATCTCTTTCTTGTTCACGCCTTTGTAGTTGCGCCCAGAAGCGGAGCCAATACGTTCCTTTGAAGAGTACCTGCAAATAAGTTTTCATTGGAGATTTGTCAAAAGCCATATCATTTCTAGTGAGCCATAGTGCCCAACACAAAGCCGAGGCACCGACTAACAGCTGTTTTTTAAACGTAGCCCCCACCCCTACCAACCAATCATTCAACATATTGTGAATACTGCTAGGTGGTCGCAGGTTAAAAGCTATTTGCACAGCTCTCCATAAGAAACGTGCCATATGACAATCAAAAAAGAGATGTTGAATAGTTTCTTCCCTGGAACAGAAAGAGCACAATTTGCTCCCGTTCCAGTTCCTTTTGGCTAAATTATCCTTCGTTAAGACTTCTCTTTTTAAGTATCACAAAAAACCTTGATTTTCAGCAGTAATTTTAACTTCCAAATCTTATTATTATTTTGCCCCTGCGCATTATGATTCCTAATAATCGCCATGTACAAAGATTGAACAGTAAACAACCCAGATTGCGTTAGACTCCATCTAAAAGAGTCTGCCCTATCATTCAGTTGAATATGACAAATTCGACCAAGGTTGTGCCACAGGTTTAAATTCTGTCCTACCAATGCCCTTCGAAAAGACACATTTAGAGGAATCCTAGATAAAACAGTGGCGACTGTATCATTCTTCTTCCTGACAATGCTATATAGGGACGGGTACTGTTGTCTGAAAGTAAAGTTACCCAACCACTTGTCTTCCCAGAATCTGATTTGTTTGCCATCATTTAACTTTAACTGGGAGGTGCCAAAATTGGTGAAGGTTTGTTTTACTTTCATCAACCCTGACCAAAAATGAGAATCCACTGGGCTACGCTCCACTTGTGTAATGGTACTAGAATGTAGATATTTGTTTTTTAGTAATTGTTGCCAAAGGCCATCCTCATTAATAAGCTTAAACAACCACTTACTTAACAAGCACTGGTTCTGGATCTCTAGGTTTTTAATGCCTAACTGTGGGATATGCATCCCCGGGTACCCTCAAGACAGAAGACCGAGTCCTAGTAGAACTACTCGGACAACTACTCGTGTACTCCTACTAGGACTAGGACTCCCAATTGTAACCGACTAGGGAACTTACCATGTAACCTTGTCCCCTGGGATATATAAAGGAGGGCAGGGGTCCCTAGTTCGGTGTGTCCAACATGACATCAGACAACCACACGTGCAATACATTCAAGCACACAGGACGTAGGGTATTACGCTATTCGCGGCCCGAACCTGTCTAAATTGTGTTGTTTGTGTACTTTCGTTCCTAGAACTCGGCGAGACCCACACAAATCTACTCCCTGGGGTATCCCCAGTTAGACGTGCTCGACATAATTCGTCGACACTTGGCGCCCACCGTGGGGCAATCTCGTCGAAGCTCGACATTAGGCGCGATGGGATCATCTTTCAAAGCTTGGAAGAGCTTGATGGACCAATCATCAACAAATTCAATCTACTCGGCGTTTCATGGTCGCTGGTCTACATCAATTAGCGAGGTGCTGGATAAATTCGTCAGGAAGCTCGACGATTTAAAGATCGAGTACAAGTCCAGCTGTCCCTGGTGCATGCATGCGGCGTTACTTCGAATCGGAAGAAGAAAAGGCTGCAAGCGGCAGCACCAGGCGGGTATCAAAAGACTTCGGGCATGGAGTCCGAGAGCAAGTTTGCTTGTGTGCTTCTGGAATCAACTCCGTGAAGACCTGCCTACATCTCGTCAAAAGTCAAAGTATCAAAACAAATCTGCTACAAGCACAAGGAAAGTTACCAGAAGGCTTCAAGATCTCTCCTTGCTGCACACAGAAGATGTACGCGAGTACGACTACATCGACGTCCGGCTGCATCGACTCGGCGTATGACTACTTCGACTCGTCTCGACTAGTTAAAACTAGTCGGGATCGGCTGCATCGACTTGACGACGACTACTTCGACTACTCTCGACTAGTTAAAACTAGTCGAGAGCAGCTACGGCTTCATCAACAACTAGTCGGATTTGACTCCAACTATTCGGCTTCATACGGCTTCATCGACGATCGTCCGCGAACAAAGCTAAGTCTTATTTAATAGTTATTTTATTTTTCTTCATATTAATTTTATCAGTTTGTTTAAAAACATGCTTGACCATGAGCCGATTACTCTAAAAGAGTACATCCCTCAACAATAATAATTTTCGCCGATGGGTATCAAGACCCTCGCGCGACCTCTCCAACAGGAGGAAGTCCTCACCGACTACTTTTTTGCGCACTGCGCATACTTTTGTCGCATGTCGACTACTTTATGCTTGTTGTCATCTCTTAATGACCAAACACCACTCGATAGCATGCACCTTAATTCGTGAAGCTTCGGCTCCTTTGCAACACCTACGCACCTACACGTCAAAGAAGACACCAGTCTCACGTTAAAGGACGGGTTAAGCAGGACCAAGTGTTTAAACGTAAGGGGCTACTATTCGAGTGGTTAAAAGTCTAACAAGAGCACGAGCAAAAACCTTTACATGCATTACAAGTGCTATTATTTGATTTGCAAGCATTACAAATACTATTATTCACTCTTTCTTGATCGGATACTACTCATCCTATAAATTTAAATTACGCCACGAAACAACTCGAGTACTTTTACTAGTGGGTGCTCACATGTTGAGGACTTCAACTAGTCGTTTGACGCTCGGGGGCTACACAGCACAAGCCAAGATGTGAAGACGAGTACCGGAACTAGTCGATACTCAAACAGGCGCGGCTATACAATGCCAGCCGAGTACTTTAAACAAGCTTGTACTTTTGAAGATTATGTTCTTGACCCTCGGACGGAATGCAAACCATTCGCTTCGAGGCTCGGGGGCTACACTCAAGGGGTACACATTTTTTGTGCCTATTGTTGATCAATTCAAGACCTTCAAGACCTTCGACTAGTTTTCATGAAACTACTCGAAGCTCGGGGGCTACACCCAATGGGTGCACCTACTAGGTGCACGCCATTGAACTACTCAAGATGAAGACAGAAGACTGCTTTTGAACCTCCGACTACTTATAAAGTACTCGGAGGCTCGGGGGCTACACCCATTGGGTGCATCATTAGATGCACACCAATAAAACTACTCGTCAGAGAAGATCAGAGCGTCTTGGACTTAGCTCCAAGTACTCGAAGATGTTAAAGCAGATTCAAGACTTGAAGCGAAGGTGCAAGATGCTCGGGGGCTTGTGGGACCAGGATCCCTAGGGCCACTTATCCAAGGAATTAAACTACTCAAGATAGAAGACCGGGTCCTAGTAGAACTACTCGGATAACTACTCGTGTACTCCTACTAGGACTAGGACTCCCAATTGTAACCGACTAGGGAACTTACCATGTAACCTTGCCCCCTGGGATATATAAAGGAGGGCAGGGGTCCCTAGTTCGGTGTGTCCAACACGACATCAAGTAACACCACACGTGCAATACATTCAAGCACACAGGACATAGGGTATTACGCTATTCGCGGTCCAAACCTGTCTAAATTGTGTTGTTCGTGTACTTTCGTTCCTAGAACTCGGCGAGACCCACACAAATCTACTCCCTAGGGTATCCCCAGTTAGACGTGCTCGACATAATTCGTCGACACTAACCCACCTATTTCTTTCGGTTGGCACAAGATGGACCATTTGGCAAGTCTATATTTCCTCTTATGTTCGTCAGATTGCCAAAAGAATCTTGACCTAAAGTTGTCCAGCCGCTACAATACCCCTTTTGGAATCTAAAAAACGGAAAGCATGAACACAGCTAGACTGGATAAGACATAATTAATCAATACCAGTCTACCACCTACGGACATATGCTTTCCTTTCCAGCTGCTTAATTTCTTTTCAAACTTATCCTCTATTACTTTCCAATCTGAGTTGTTTAATTTCCGGTAATGCATCGGGATTCCCAAGTACCTGAAAGGATAGACCCAGATTGACACCCAAAAATCTCGGTATATTGTTGTTCGCTGTCCTTAGCCTGCCCGAAATAAAAAATCTCGCTCTTATGATAGTTAATCTTGAGCCCAGATAATTGTTCGAAAGCACATAACACCAATTTCATATTCGTGGCCTTATCTATATCATGATCCATAAAGAGAATTGTGTCATCAGCATATTGTAAGATAGAGAGACCTCCATCAACTAAATGCGGCACAACCCCTGAGATGTGACCGTATGCCTTTGCTTTATTAATTATAATCGCTAACATGTCAACAACAATATTAAAAAGAATAGGTGATAATGGGACAACAATATCAGTTCATTATAGCTCACTAATTCATTATTACAAAATTTACTCGTTGATTCACTATCTTCTGATGTAATTTGATTTGTATCATAAGCGCTATTATTTTTTCTTCAAATTAGGGACACCATCTTAAAGCTTCATTTTTTAATATTTAACCGTGGTTTCATTATAATTTATCGTTACAATATGTGAATGTGGTGTATATATATCACTCCAATGTTCGCCTTTAATTTAACTTGCCACTTAAATGTTCGCCCCTGCTATTTTTTTCCTGAGTCCGCCACTGATGCCACCAATGAGATACGTGATACGTACTGGGCAAATCCAATTAAATTAGACAGGCCGCAGCAGGCGGTTACAAGACAGACAAGCCTATATAATCACTATCTGACAGCAGTGCTTTAACAAATGATCCATATGTTAGAATTGTTTAATGAACAAGTTCCCGTTCGTGTCACTATGCATTGGTGTTACTCCAATCAAACTAGGGATGCGCTGAATAAAAAAGCAATCTGCTACGAGAGCGAGTGTGACTAGTCTTCTTTCTTTTTGAACGAAAGTACTTGCACTGTTGTTTCTTTTTGAACGAAAGTGCAGTGTTGTTTCCCAATTGTCCCACGTCCCCTGTTTTCGACTTACCAAAATGAGTTTCTCGATCCAAGGTAGACTAGTCAAACCGCACGTTTCTTCTCCCGATTGGCTACGATGAGCTAGCATTGCCAGGTCCCAATCAAAACCAACCTTGACCGGCAAGTAGTTATTGAGCCTTAGCCTTGGCTTGTATTGACAACCACAGCATCTTATTTTCCTTGTGTTTTTTTTGGAACATTCTTTTCCTTGTGTTGAGCCCGTGTCTTAAACCTACTGGCTGTATATCTGGTGCATAGCGAGTAAAAATACTTCTGTGTTGACCATGATTTCTGTCAAGGCGTTCAAACGACACGTGAGACCTTCATCCTCCATACACGGTTCGGTCTCTCACTCGCTTCGTTTATTGTGTGGTTCACCTTGGTCAGCAAGTAAGATGTGCAGTATGCAACTAGTGCAAGCCACTTGTTGCTATATAAAGCGTGCAAAACGGAACATCAAGAACAACTACTCTCCACTGATAACTCATAGGCACAAGAACACACAGAACAGAACATACGTAGACCAAACTGAAAGCTGATGGGGAAAAAGAAGATCAAGTCCAGCTCTAGTATATGGTCGTCCATGGCGTCGTGGTTCGCTTGCTTTGGCTCCGCTAAGGCGGCCGACTCCGACCGGTCCGGGAATGCTGGGTATGACCCGGCAGCCGGGATGGTTGCAGCTGCTAAGCATTTTTCCAGTCCGCACAATGTAAAGTTTGGTTGATCAATGTGTTTCTCATTGAAAATTTGTACATACTACAAGTAGGGGCTAAGCTCCTCCTGTTTCATAACAAAAATGTTATACATAGTATGATTATGGTTGGATCTTGTGTATAGCCGTATAGCGGTTTAGGTCAGCACACATATAATTGTTATCGTTTTATTTTTCACAAATACAACAAAGTTAAAGTATTCTTCCTTGCTATTTCATCATTTGCTTGATGAAATAAAACTCCCTTTATCTAAAAAATGGTACACATGCCATCCCTCCTCTCTAAATTATTGGTCACTTTAGTTTTGCCATCGGTCAAACCTCTAACTCTGACCAAGTCGATGAAAAAGACAATTAACATCTACATCATCAAACTAATTTCCTTAGGTTATATGTGTTGAAAGTGATGTGAACCTGCTAGGGTTTGCATCCAATCTTTTGATGAAAGACATGGGGGATAACTAAATTAGAGAAGACGATGTTCACGGTCCGATTACAGCCTTCCAAGGGACGCTGCGCCGTAGAAACAGATACACCATCTCCTATGGCTGCCGCAATCTTGTGGAGGGCGTTGTTGGCACTCCTTACGGCCTACAGATAAATCCGCAATTGGACGGATACCGATGTAGCTTTCACCCGGGAGTATTCCAAGGTATCGATTTCCACGGAGAACGAGAAGTGGACTGATTCTAAACTAAGTTGTCCTAGGTAAATGGAATGGATGAATGAAGTGGATGACAACAACAAAGAGAGAAGGGGAGGGATAGGAGGGTAAAGAGGGTACGAGTCTGGTAGAGGTATTCTACTGATTGATCGAGCAGATCAGAGGATACAGATAGATACTTGCTTCGGGACAAGGGAACCGGTGGACACACAGAAAGGGATGAGAAGGGGTGCCACTATTTCCCAACTGGGGAATCCTACGGACCGGAACTAACGTGATGGGCTACAAAGACCGGAAGGGCTGTCACCACCTTACGGCTACCACCTCCGTTGCGACGGGAATAAACTAAGTTAGTCTCAAGTATAGGCACCACGCCTACACTAGTCAACTAATACTTATCTCCTATAGAAAGATAAGCACCCAAGCTAAGCAACCAGTATACAGTTATACCAATCAACTAAGCATTGAATGAAGAACCAGCAAGCATATAAAAGTCAGAACTGAATGCTCAATTAATCAGAGAGAGATACAAGAGTTACCAGACAAGACCCGGATGTTACTCGAAGCAGAGCTGCATCCGTAGAGCTACAGCTTGAAGAGGGGCCGACACTCCGGCTCCTCTCCGGGACGCTCACCTCTCCTCTCTCTCCATATTTCTACTGATACAAGTGGGAAACTAACAGCGCTTCGCTAGCATTCTATCTCTTGTGTTGTGTCTTTTACAGGTGACCAGGAGCATCTATTTATAGGGGGGGGCAATGATGGTGGAGCTTGAGTAGGCGCCAAGGCACCTGGAGGCAGTGCCCGGCTGGTTCGGCCGAACAGGTCGGTTCGGCCGAACCACCCAGTTCGGGCGAACTGGCAAGTGGCACCGACTCGGTGCCAACGACCCTGATTTTCTCTGGCACGTCGGTTCCTGGCTGGGGGCGGTTCGGCCGAATTGTAGGCTTCGGCCGAACTGGGCTCTAGGCCCAGTGACACTCCTCTGCACCGCCCTTGCCTCTGTGGACCCCCCGGGCTGGCTCCTGATGTGTGGCCTTCGTGTTGTGCTGGCCCAGAACGAGGTGGCGTCCGTCCACGTGTCATCCCGGTCGCTGCTTGAGTGTCGGTGACGTGGATGGCTTCCCCATTTCGTATACGGCTAGGGGGGGGGGTAGGGGGTAACCGGCCGAATCGTGTCGTTCGGCCGAATCGGTCATTTCCGTCCCCTATAGCACGTGTTTCTCCATTTTGTACCTGCACAATCACCAAAACTTGTGGAAATAGTCAGTAATAAGCCCTGTAGCTATGGTGTGTGTCTCCATTGTGTTTGTTTTATACTCGGTTGGGGGGTCAGAAATCGGTCTGTAACGACCGCCAACAGGCTCCCCCAAACTTGGATCTTTGCTCGTCCCGAGTAAAGAAATTAAAACATGGGCAAGACAAAAGTAAGGGTTCTTTCATGACATAAATGTTGCATATTGAATATTCCAAACTTTTCTCCATACCTGTTGTGTAGTGGCTAGTCCCTGAATCTTGGGCGGTTGATAGTTGGAGCGGCTCTTACAACCAGATCCTCTTGGTCATCCTGTATTCGGGTTTTTTTTTCTAGTTTTTACAAATAAATGGCCCTTGGCCCTTCATCCCAATTCTCTCAACTCTCTGGAGTCGCTCCTTTTTACTCACTCACTCTCTTTTTTCTTTGACTCTCAGGTGGTGGCCTTGTCATGTCATGTATTTCTGTCGAGTCGAAGATTGGTTCCCAGAGTGTTCATCATTGCCCTTGGTCGGTTGCAAGTTAAGGATGCAGAGTTCATGTCGGTCCTCAGCCTCGTGACCCCTTTTTCTTTTCTCTTCCCTTTTTGAGAATTTTCTTTTTCTTTTTTTTTCATTTGGACTTTCACGAGTCCTTTATTTTTTTAGGGAATCACCGAGGCATTAGGGCTTCTACTATACTCTGATGATAATTTGCTTGCAACAGATTTGAGGCAATGTGACAATCTCTGAGGACTCAAAATTCGACAAGACATCGTACTAGCCAAGACAAGTCTCAGGAGTAAACTCTCAAGTATATGTGTAAATTGGTAGTATTGGATAGGATGAAGGTATACGGTATAGTTGTATATTTTCAAAATGTAAATCTCCCGAATGATGGAATGCACAATTGGTTTGTTTTATCGAGACATGTCACAACAATCAACAATCTAGATCAGGGGATTCCTATCATGAGATATTTCACAGGCAATGGGTACTTGATTTGAAACAAACAACAGGCAAATTTATGGCATGAGAGAATAACCGAGTTTGTTCCGTTTAAATGATGTGAGGCATGCATAGTTCAAAATTTTCGAAATGTGACAACACAGGGAAATAAACAGGGGAAAAAGTGCAAACTAGTGTGCAGGTGCACTAGCGGGGCGTGGCAGACCGGTTCGGCCGAACCAGTTCGGCCGAACTGGCCAGTTCGCCCGAACCACCTGGTTCAGCCGAACGGGCCTCTGTACGCGTCCTCGGTCGTCCTTGCTCCCGTATTGTTCCTGTACTCGTGCATCTTCTCTGTTAGTCAGGGGATTCTCCGGTTGGCTCAAATGCACCAACCAGAGCAACAACTTTATTCTTTTTCTTGCAATCAATTCTAACTTTATTTATTCTTCGAACTAAGATTGGAAACAAATAATTGGAAGGGAAAAAGAATTCAAAGCACCCTAAACATTGATCTAAAAGAAATAAATAAAACAAACAACTAGCAAACCAAATTAAACTGAACTATCGGTGCTCTATCTAAAAATGAAATGACCGCGGGACACTATTCTGCGGGTGGTCCATAGAGATCCTCGTGTCCCGTGGCCTTGAAAAGCCTGTTGAGCTTCGCACACAGGGCCCTGCGGAGGACTTCCATCTTGTCCTCCCACTCCATGCGTGCGAGCTCGCCCTCCGCCACCTTCTCATCTAGGTGGTTGATCTTCAGCTGTGCCAGTGCCAGCTCCTCCTTCATGGTCTCCACGGTGGGCGGCTTCTCCTCCTCTTCTTCGCCGTCCTCCTCTTCGGAGAACTCCATGTCCCCGAGCAGCCCTTTGATGGACGGGGGCTGCCTGTGGCGCCGGACTCTGGGGTGGCGCCGTGGAGGAGAGGACTGGGATGACTCCGCCAGCCCCAGCTCGTCCCGGTTCAGCTGCGGGACGAGGACCTTGCCATATCCCGTAGCGGTACGTTCACCCTTAATGGTGAACCGCAGCGGGATATCCAGCTTGTACTCCGGTGCCTTCCCATCCTCCTCCTTGGGCACCATCGAAGCGAAGTTCGGCACCCTCGAAGAAGACGCCGATCTCAGGCGCAGCTGCCCTGTGTTGGGCCTTGGCGATGGCGAGCGTGGTGGCTTCTTGATTCCCTTTAGAGGAGCAAGGAGCTCCTCTATGGCAGCACGGCGCGGGGAGTCGGAGCGTGGCGTAGTTGTGCGAGTGGGTGTCCTCCGGCGCGTCCCCTAGTCAATCGAGTCGACGTCGGAGATGCGGTAGGCTTGCTCGTGCCATGAGGACTCGCCGTTCCGGCTAGCGGGGCTTGAGCCCCTAGCTGAGGATGCAGCCTTGGATGAAGAGGAAGGCATGGTGGCTGTGTGTATGGGCTAGAGAGTTTGTAGATGAGATGAGAAAGTCGACAGAAAGTCTTCGGGTTTTATCGGGGATTTCTGATCGGCAAAACAGTGTTTCCCGACGTTTCCCTCACAAGACTCGGGATAGCACCAACAGCAGATGAGTTTGGGAGAGCATATCCGCACGAGGGGCCTGGGGGCTCGGTTCGGCCGAACCCTAGCCTTCGGCCGAACCAGCTGGTTCGCCCGAAGGGCCCAGTTCGGCCGAACTGGCCCCTGGGTCCTCCTGGGTGCGGGCCAGGTTGGGTTTTCTTCATTTGGTCATGGGTCCTCGAGGTTTTTAGGAGTTTTGGCCCAGAAAGTTTGGAAATGAAGGTTTGGGTCGTAATTCCACGGACGGGTTTTAGAGTTCTACAAACTCGACAACATGTAAGTCGTCGAGTGACGGAGGCTCAGGTTCTAGGAAGATCTTCAACCGCTGCCCGTTAACCTTGAAGGCATTTCCATCCTCGTCTTGCAATGTGACGGCCCCGTGAGGCGCAGCGTTAATCACTGTGAACGGGCCGTCCCATTTGCTCCTTAACTTCCCGTGACCAAAAAGTTTGACACGGGAATTGAAGACGAGAACCTTGTCTCCCGGCTTGAACGTTTTGACCTTAATCCTTTTGTCGTGCCATCTCTTGGTCCGTTCTTTGTATAGCCGGGAGCTATGGTATGCTCTCTCTCTCATCTCATCTAGCTCAGCCAGCTGGATCTTCCGTTTGAGGCCGGCTGCTGGGAGGTCCATACCCCACTTTCTAATGGCCCAGTGAGCTCTAAACTCCATTTCTACAGGTAAATGGCATGTCTTGCCATAAACTAGTTGATACGGGGTCTTGCCTATGGGTGTCTTATAGGCCGTGCGGTAAGCCGAAAGTGCATCCGGAAGTTTATCCTTCCACTGCCTGCCCATCTCATTTGCGGTCTTTTGCAGAATATTTTTGATTTGTTTATTGGAGGTTTCTGCTTGATCGCTGGTTTGGGGGTGATAGGGTGTAGCTACATTGTGCTGCACCCCCAAACTTGAGAGGTACTTACGGAAGGCTGAATCAATGAAGTGGGAGCCGCCGTCACTAATGATTATCCTAGGAACGCCAAAACGAGGAAAGATAACCTCATGGAACATTCGTCTCGCGTTCTTAGAGTCAGCAGCTAAGCAAGGCAAGGCTTCTACCCACTTAGAGACGTAGTCCACTGCTACTAGGATGAATTGACAACCCTCGGAGTTTGGGAAGGGACCCATGAAGTCCACTCCCCAGACATCGAAGATTTCTACTTGAAGATTGCTAGTGAGTGGCATTGCGTCTCTAGTGTTGATGTTCCCATGTTTCTGGCAGCGGGGGCACCGCATAACAAATGCTCTCGCATCTTCATACATGCTGGGCCAGTAAAAGCCACACTGCCAGACTTTAGCATTGGTCAAGAATGCACCATAGTGTCCTCCGAATGGGGCTGCATGACACCTTTCTAGGATTTTATATGCCTCATGTGCGGTTACGCATCTTCTAAGGAGTCTGTCACTACATATCCTGAAAAGGTATGGGTCATCGCAGAGGTGGAGTCGGCTCTCATAGGCTAGCCTTTTCCTATTCTCTCCAGGGGGACATACCCCGTTACCATGTAGTTTACTATGTTGGCATAACACGGATCGCCAGTGGTGACCTTAAGGAGTGTGTCATCCCGCAAATAGTCGTCGATTGGAAGATCAGACGGGACTTGCATCCGAGACAAATGATCAGCCACTGAGTTCTCTACTCCTTTCTTATCTTTTATCTCAATATTGAACTCTTGGAGTAGAAGAATCCAACGGATGAGTCTCGGTTTCGCATCCTTTTTTGTCAGAAGGTAGTTCAAAGCAGTGTGATCTGAATAGACTATGACCTTGGCCTCGACTAGGTAGGACCGGAACTTGTCTATAGCAAATACAACTGCTAAGAGCTCCTTCTCCGTGGTTGCGTAGTTAAGCTGGGGGCCAGTGAGCGTTTTGCTAGCGTAAGAGATAGCATAATGCTTTTTGTCCTTGGTTTGGCCTAACACAGCTCCTACAGCATAATCGCTCGCATCACACATAATTTCAAATGGGATGTTCCAGTCGGGAGGCTGGATGATGGGAGCGGAAATGAGTGCCTTTTTGAGGGTGTGAAATGCGGCATAGCACTCCTCATCGAAAACGAAGGGGGCGCCTTTGGCTAAGAGATTGGTCAAGGGCCGAGATATATGGGAGAAGTTTTTGATAAAACGCCTATAGAATCTGGCATGGCCAAGGAAGCTATGAATCCCCTTAACGTTTGTGGGAGGTGGAAGTTGCTCGATCACTTCTATCTTGGCTTTGTCTACCTCGATCCCACGTTCCGACACCCTATGTCCTAGGACAATTCCCTCTCGCACCATAAAATGGCACTTTTCCCAGTTTAAAACAAGGTGTTTCTCTTCACACCTCTGGAGGACCTTGTCCAGATTTTTCAAACAGTCGGTAAAGGTATTTCCGTAAACTGAGAAATCGTCCATGAACACTTCCATAATCTCCTCAATCATATCGTAGAAGATGAACATCATGCAACGTTGGAAAGATGCAGGTGCGTTGCATAACCCTAAGGACATTCGCCGATAGGCGTATGTCCCATAGGGGCATGTGAACGTGGTTTTACTCTGGTCTTCTGGATGGATAGGAATTTGGTGATACCCAGAGTAACCATCAAGGAAGCAGAAGAAGGAGTGTTTGGCTAACCGTTCAAGCATTTCGTCTATCAACGGAAGGGGGAAATGGTCTTTCTTGGTGGCCTTATTGAGTCGACGATAGTCGATGCACATACGCCAACCAGTGACGGTGCACTGAGGGATGAGCTCATTTTTGTCATTGTGCACAACTGTAATTCCTCCCTTCTTAGGAACGACTTGAACGGGACTAACCCATTCACTATTGGGGACAGGGTAGATGATCCCTGCGTGAAGGATTTTGAGAACTTCCTTTTTCATGACTTCTCTCATGGAATTGTTTAACCGTCGTTGAGGTTCCAGAGACGGTGTTGCTTCAGAATCGATCGGGATGCGATGAGTGCAAAGATTAGATGTGTATAAGAGACAGGGAAGCGACCATCCCTGATGGTTTTGGAGTTTTGTTTGTATCAAGCTCAATCGGAGGATGAGTTTCCAACTCCTCCGTAAAGAATGGAATATCCTCTTCTGGAATAGGCTGTTCGAGGTCTAGCAAGGAAGCTGACCTGACTTCCTCTAAAGGGTCAGGATCGGGGTCTGCCTCTATCGGGGTATTCAAAGATTGAGAATAGGAGACAGGGATAAGTTCTTTGTCGATCCTAAGCTCTACTACCTGGTTTATTGGTGCTTTTTCCAGTATCTTCAAAATTGGCCTACCTATGAAGATGCGATGTGTGGTAGTGCTAGGTAGGTCGAAGATGTGAAAATCCATGAAGAGTTCAGGGTCGCTAACCTTAACGGGTGTGACCCGTAAGATCCCCAAACAATCCAGGATTCTTCCAGTTCGGTTTGCACCAAAGAGCTAGAGATTATATTAATTCCGAGGCTCGGGTCGTACCCAATTTCTCCCGACTCTTTCTGGGCATTTTGACCACCTCGGTCGAGGCTTTGGCCTCTTCCAGCCACTCCCGACTCATGATAGGGGAGATACGTCCCAAGTACTCCCGCTGATATTCTAATTCCTCTTTGTCGGGGGCCTGATCCTTTTGCTCTACACATCGTTCCCGTGGTAAACTTGCTGCACTCCCGATGTCTTCGAATAGATCATCGTCAAAATCATAGAGAGTGGTGTAGAGTGAATCATAGTGATCTGGGCTAGGATATGGTTGTGGTTCGAAATGAGCTTCAGGTTCTAATGGAATGGAAGAGCTGATTGATTTGGATTGGATTTGCACGGGCTCTTCAGGTTTAGGCTGGTCTTCTTCTTCATCGGGGAGTTCGTCATAGACTCCAGTGTACGGAATGTCATCCAGGATACGATCCAGGATTACCCTCGCTTCACTGGGAGTCAAATGAGACAACGACCCTCCTGAAGTGGTGGCTACGGGACAGAGGCCAAAGCTGAAGTGTTGTAAAACAACCGGTTCTGGTAGACTTAGGTCCGGTCCTGAGGCCAGTATTTGCTTGAAACGAGCCCAGGCAGTTTCTAACGATTCTCCCTCTAATTGTTTAAAGGTAAGAATTTTGATTCGGAGGCTGGCTACCTTGGAAGTTGGGAAGAAATTTAAGCAGAATTTCTCTCTGAGAGTTTCCCGACTCCCTCCCATATTTCCGACAGCTAGAGAGTACCATTTCTTTGCTCCTCCCGTCAATGAGAACGGGAATAGTTTCCATTTAAGCATCTCTTGTGTCATGCCCGCAATGACGAGACACGAATAGATTTGCTCAAACTCGCGCAAATGCGTGTATGGACTCTCAACATTCGTTCCTGAGAACGTTTGCTCTCGAACCATGGCTATGAAGCCTGGACGCAGCTCATAGCCGGGTGTGTGGATGTGATGTGATGATGGTGGTGGCTCCAAACAATCACCCTTTGGAGCCGAGTGTTGACGTAAGGTGAGAATGGAATCCATATGGATAGATGATGGTGGCGATACATGGACAACTTGGGTTCAGAATCAGAACAGCTACCGTTCCCCGGCAACGGCGCCAGAAAACTTGTTGGCACTCCTTACGGCCTACAGATAAATCCGCAAGCGGATGGATACCGATGTAGCTTTCACCCGGGAGTATTCCAAGGTATCGATTTCCACGGAGAATGAGAAGTGGACTGATTCTAAACTAAGCTGTCCTAGGTAAATGGAATGGATGAATGAAGTGGATGACAACAACAAAGAGAGAAGGGGAGTGATAGGAGGGTAGAGAGGGTACGAGTCTGATAGAGGTATTCTACTGATTGATCGAGCAGATCACAGGATACAGATAGATACTTGCTTCGGGACAAAGGAACACGTGACACACAGAAAGAGATGAGAAGGGGTGCCACCAATTCCTAACTGGGGGATCCTACAGACTGGAACTAACGTGATGGACTACGAAGACCGGAAGGGCTGTCACCACCTTACGGCTACCACCTCCATTGCGACAGGGCAAACTAAGTTAGTCTCAAGTATAGGCACCACGCCTACACTAGTCAACTAATACTTATCTCCATTAGAAAGATAAGCACCCAAGCTAAGCAACTAGTATACAATTATACCAATCAACTAAGCATTGAACGAAGAACCAGCAAGCATATAAAAGTAGGAACTGAATGCTCAATTAATCAAAGAGAGATACAAGAGTTACCAGACAAGACCCGGATGTTACTCGAAGCAGAGCCACATCCGTAGAGGTACAACTTGAATAGGGGCCGACACTTCGGCTCCTCTCCGGGATGCTCACCTCTCCTCTCTCCCTATTTCTACTGATACAAGTGGGAAACTAACAGCGCTTCGCTAGCATTCTATCTCTTGTGTTGTGTCTTTTGCAGGTGACTAGGAACATCTATTTATTGGGGGGCAATGACGGTGGAGCGTGAGCAGGCGCCAAGGCACCTGGAGGCAATGCCCGGCTGGTTCGGCCGAACAGGTCGGTTCGGCTGAACCACCCGGTTCGGGCGAACTGGCATGTCGCACCGACTCGGTGCCAACGACCCTGATTTGCTCTGGCACGTCGGTTCCTGGCTGGGGGCGGTTCGGCCGAATTGCAGGCTTCGTCCGAACTGGGCTCTAGGCCCAGTGACACTCCTCTGCACCGCCCTTGCCTCTGTGGACCCCCTGGGCTGGCTCTTGATGTGTGGCCTTCATGTTGTGCTGGCCCAGAACGAGGTGGCGTCCGTCCACGTGTCATCCCGGTCGTTGCTTGAGTGTCGGTGACGTGGATGGCTTCCCGATTTCGTATACGGCTAAGGGAGGGGGGGGGGGTAACCGGCCGAATCGGGTCGTTCGGCCGAATCGGTCATTTCCGTCCCCTATACCACGTGTTTCTCCATTTTGTACCTGCACAATGGCTCTTCAGGTTTAGGCTGGTCTTCTTCTTCATCGGGGAGTTCGTCATAGACTCCAGTGTACCTGTCTCTTATACACATCTAGATGTGTATAAGAGACAGGTACACTGGAGTCTATGACGAACTCCCCGATGAAGAAGAAGACCAGCCTAAACCTGAAGAGCCATTGTGCAGGTACAAAATGGAGAAACACGTGGTATAGGGGACGGAAATGACCGATTCGGCCGAACGACACGATTCCTGTCTCTTATACACATCTAGATGTGTATAAGAGACAGGTACACTGGAGTCTATGACGAACTCCCCGATGAAGAAGAAGACCAGCCTAAACCTGAAGAGCCATTGTGCAGGTACAAAATGGAGAAACACGTGGTATAGGGGACGGAAATGACCGATTCGGCCGAACGACACGATTCCTGTCTCTTATACACATCTAGATGTGTATAAGAGACAGGAATCGTGTCGTTCGGCCGAATCGGTCATTTCCGTCCCCTATACCACGTGTTTCTCCATTTTGTACCTGCACAATGGACAATCACCAAAACTTGTGGAAATAGTCAGTAATAAGCCCTATAGCTATGGTGTGTGTCTCCATTGTGTTTGTTTTATTCTCGTTTGGAGGTCGGAAATCGGTCTGTAATGACCGCCAACAGGCGTCACCCGGCCACTAGCAAGAACAAGTACTGAGTTTATTAAATGAGAATGAAAGTTTCAATTTCAAACTAAATCACAAACGAAATAGGGTTCCGAAGACTCGACGACGGCGGCTGGACCAGCACGCGTGCTTACAAGCAAGTAGCAAAGGCTAAACTTGATCTATACAAAATCCAAGTGTTCTTGACGGCAGCTAAAGGTTATAAGAACGTGGGAGGACGACCACAAGAGTACTGGGGTCATGCTCCAACCCTAGGACACGTCCATAATGGACTCGACTTGATGCACGACCCATTGGGCTAAAATAGGATGACGCAGCACCATGGGCTGAAAATGTCTCGGTACAAAAATGATGATTGTCGCTGATTCTAAATAGATGTGGATGTGAGGTTGGATCCGTTGGAAAGTAGACTTTATAAGGTTTCCATGAAGTACTTGAACGCCCGAACCCGAGTCCGTATGTGACCATGCCATCCATCACAATTTGTTGCTTTTCTGCAGTCCGAATCCAGCCCACGCGAGTCCTTTTCCCTTTCGGTCCTATCCTTGATTTCTAAGCAAAACAAGAGTGCACGAGTCTGTACAATCTAAGTTAGATGAACATGAACTCATGAGTGAACTCACCTGATGATTAAGTTGTCTAGCACGAGTCCTGATGATTATCTCTAAACTCGAATCCTGGACCCAAATCGCGCGCGGCTAACGGGTCCAGGTCGCCCGCTAAGCCGACAGCCGTTGGATCGGGCGTGGAAACAACGAGAGTCGTTCGATATGGATCGGAGCGAGCCCTCTCGCCCGTTAAGCCGCGAGCCGCATGCTCGCGAATCGTCGCGAACTTCACCTTCGCCTCCCACGCCGGGCGCCGCGCGCCGCCCGCCGCCGACCATGCCACGGTCGTCGCCTAGCCAGTGCGCGGACTGGACCCGCCGCCGACCCCCTCACCTCCCCTCTCCATCCCTCTCTCTCCCTCTTCCCTCTTCTCTCATTCACCCCGCTGCCTCCCCCAGTCCCCCCACACCATCAGATCCGCCGCCAGCCAAGACTGATGTCGCCACCCCCTCTCCCAGCCTACCTCCCTTCTAGCGCCAACTGCTTACCCCGGTGACCGGAGCAAGCGGTGCGTACGGAACGAGGAGAAACAAACCACTTGACGGGATGATGAGGATTGAGGAGCAAAGGGCGCCGGCCTGCATCAAAGCACCATCGGCTGCAGATTCTGTACATTATCAGAGCTGTCGCCCGTCCTCGTAGCCCGAAACATATGCGGCACCTGATGCAGAACGGCGGCTACGCGGACGGCGCGCGCAGGCTGTTCGACGAAATGCTGGCGCGGGACGCGGTCGCGCGGAACTTCCTGATCGCCTGCTACGCGAGGAACCGGTGGACCAAGGACGCGCTGAAGCTGTTCGAGGAGATGAGAGGGAGGGAGAGCAGGGCGGAGCCGGACGACGTCACCTGCATCCTGCTCCTCCAGGCCTGCACGCGGAGATCATGGTTACGGGGGCGAGCTGAAGGTGCGCAACTCGTTGATCGCCATGTACTCGAGGTGCGGGTGTGTGGAGAAGGCGTACCAGGTGTTCTACAAGACGCCTCAGAAGAGCGTAGTCTCGTCAAGTGCTGCACCCATCGGTGGCTCGCACGGGGCACCAGGTAAGAGGTCGTGATCCTTCCTTGTCTCATTTGTTTTAATTCTAATGCCATAACTCTGCTCATCTTACAGTATGTTAATGTAGTTCACAAACATATGACAAATATTATTTTCAGGTTATTGTTGCTTTGATAATATTATTTATTACACCAGTCAACCTTTACAAAGTAGGATTGTAACTAGCTGAGAACATATTGTTTCGATATTTTCAGGGGTGATGACTGTTGGGATGTTTGAGAGGCTATAAAAAATCGGAAGATGTAGTGCTTCACGATTTTGAAGAATGCTCTGCTGAAGAACAAAATTACTCTCCTACTCCAATTTTCACGTTGAACTGATTTATGACTGCCTACTGATCTTTCTCAAATCCTTTTTTATTGTTGATTTTTCTTCACTAAAGAGGCTTCAGCAGGTTCATGGTTTGCATTCTTACAAACTCAAATGTTCAGGTACTCACTCACGATGCCAGATGCTAAAAGTATTTTATCTAGATAGGTGTGACAACTTTTTTAGTATATATGATATTGGAATAACAGTTTGTCGTTTCATGTAAATGGATGGAGCATGGGCCTGACAATAGACCCCATGGAGTCCAGAAGTATACCTAACACAGAACGAACTGACCAACTTCTGCCATTCAGGCTTCATCTTGCTGCTAATCTATGAATGTTTGTGATTACACTACCCTCTAATTTTGATCACCTCATGGCCTTTTGCATCTTTTAATCGACTTCACTGAACTACGTGGGGTTGCATTCGTCTCTGGCTTCATCCACAACCTAAACAGCCTCTCTATTGTCTCTGGATGAAGCTAATAAAGCTAACATGTATGTGTATGTGCTCGTTTCAGTAGCTTACTAAAAATAGGAGTGAACTTTATTAAAAATAGGAGTGAACTTTATTAAAAATAGGAGTGAACTTTATTAAAAATAGGAGTGAACAAAGGCTTGATGGAGCTGTGTTACCCGTTTAGCTTCAACAATGAGCAAGCAGCTTATTTCAGAGCTTCACGAGGATCACTTATTTTTTGTAAGCTTATTATTTTTTATATTTGCTAGCATAAGAAAGCATCAATGTATTTGTAAGGTGAATGTTTTATAAGTTTGTCAAAGTATTCACATAAAAATGTACCTGACGGGCTAGATAACTTAGTTGGCAATAAAGCTTTAGCCAAGAAACTGAGCATCAACGGTTTTGCGTTAGGGTACAATTCATAAACGAAAGTAGCTCAAGACAAAGACAAATATGGGTCTACAATATTTACAGGATATTACACTGGCCCAATAAAAGGTCCAAGCGTGGCAACGCCACGCGTTGATTCTAGTATGTTATGAAAGTATAACTTTCATCCCTTATGTTTGAACTCGTGCAAAGCAAACCCATAACTAACTAAATCGGTGTCCTAATCATTCTTGTCTCGGTTTAACAATGGTTTTGTGTCATCATACAACGGTTTAGACCATACGATCATCTGACTAATCACTGTTAGTTTAGCCAGGTTATAAAAGATGATGAGGTGAGCATAGGTCTATCATGAAAAATATTAAGCTCCATTATAAAATCTTTTAGACTTGCTGAACCGGAGCATGATCAGCAATCCTGCAAGACAAGATGGCAAGGTTTAAGAAGCAAAGGGAAAATGAGAACTTTTATAGAAAATGAATAAAAACAATTCACATCAGATTGTTATAGTGATTTCTTCAACTCGGTGTCTAAAGTATTTGAGTAGGAATCTCTTCTTTTTTCCATTTTAGTATAAGTGCAAGAAGACAATTATTTCCTGTAGCCATAATGATGTGGATAAGCAATAGTTGCTCAAATGATTATGTAGCCTTATATTTCAACTAGTGAAAATCGATCGCTTAACGAAACGGGTGCACTAATCATTCCACCACTTTTACCCTACTTAAGGGATAAAAAAATATACTTCTTCTTTTTCTTTTATTGAGCCAGCAAGGTTCGTCTGGGCATAGCACACAAATCAGCCAAACAGGTTACCATGGGCTCACATTTTTTTTGTTTACATGATAATGTAATGGATGATAAATCTTGTAAGATGTTTTACCTGGGTGGCTCATATTATTAGTAATTGTCTTTACAGGATGATTTTGGTTTTGTTCGTATTTAGAATGTTTACACATCAACTTATTTTGTTTTGTTGACTACACATTTTATACGAGGGAACATCACTCTTAGAGTCTTAGGTGTTTTTAAGCTAGGTATGCAGTTAATTTGCTGTTGGTCACCCAACCAAGAGCTTGAGCTAAGTTCCAGATAGGTCTAAGAAAGTCTGATATATTTTGGGTAAAATGCTTGTCATGTCAAGGACCTATGCAAAAATTCGGCCATATGGTCCCCAAACCTGTTCATATAGGATGTGTTTGGTATAGAGGATGAAACGGGATGGAATGGGATGATCCCTCTTTTACATGTGTTTGGCTGCAGACCCTGGGAGGATGGAGTCGTCCCCCGAGCGAATATTCGCTCGATACGCGGGATGAGCCCGTCCGCCCAAAACGAGCGGACGGGGTCATCCCACTCGGGCGCCGTCTCCCTCCGTCGATGCTGGGTGAAGCCACCGGAGAACGTACGTCGGTCGGGGGCGACCACGGCCTAGAGGCGCGCCGGTGAAGGCGGGCACGGCCGCCGATGCAATCCGTGGTCAGGCGCGCGGCAGCGGATTGGAGACTCGCCGGTTGGGGTGGGGCTGGACGCGCTTGGGGGCTCGCCGCCGGGCGCCAGCGCGGTCGGGGTCAGGGCCGGACGTGCGGCCGCCACCGCGGCTTGGGGGCGCC